>CM064498.1:38208226-38344090 GCA_032716605.1 Paralithodes platypus | reverse complement strand
ACAATTACTATATGCATTTTGTTGACATTTAGGCATTCCTGTCCCCATTTGACATTTTAAAAAATTTCGGAATTTTCGGTAGGGTATGTCTATTCAAGAAGTGATAACGACCATTAAGCTACCAATGTGCAAGGGCTATCATATCAAAACATAAACTAGAGACATGTAGCAAGCTAAAAACACCTAAGAGAATTAGTCACCCCGGGTGGTACCGATATCCCAAAATTCGGGTCTTGGCTCATGGACTAAATGTCAAGAACGTTATTACCACGGGTCGGCGTTCGAACAAATTGATAAAGCGAACTCTCTTGCAAGTTCGTATACAAGTCATGTCCGGAGTGTGAAGTAAGAGTATCGCCCCACTTGGTCACAGGTAAATTAAAGTCGCCAAAAATTACGGTATCTTGTGAGTTACTTACATCTGCAATTTGTTCATAAATTTCTCGGTCAGTTTGCACTGATTGAGCTGGAGGTCTGTATATTAATGCAAGTATTATTTTTGTACCTTTATTATTCTTTATTAGCACAAAAGATGCGTCGACGTTCACAATTTGAGGTTTTGACAAGAGGGTAGGGTTAAGACTTTCTTTGATATAAAGTAAAACGCCACCTCCATTTCGATTTATTCATCTTTTCTCAAACATTACATAACCGGGAAGTGAATACTCTGCTAAAAAGTCTCTATCTTCTGTATTGAGCCAAGATTCTGTTATGCCAATCACATCATAATTTTCTGTAAACACTAGCTCCTCTAAATCTGAAAATTTATTGCGTATGCTACGAGCGTTTGCATAGAAAACCTTTAAATTTGTTATTTTAGAACTCACGGAACGCTCTTTAATAATATTTTTGGTTCTTGTCGGATCTACATTTATGTTCATGGCTGTCCTCGGTCCTCGCTGTCTTCGGTCCTTATTGCTGGTGGTCCTCGGTTGCCTGTTTTTTTCTTGGCGTTGGATGATTTATGTCACTGCTGCTTCTTCTCTGATGGCGTTTTTTGATCCATGGCTGCGGACTGCTTCGTTTAGGAGACGACCCATGCGTGCTGAACCCACAGGGTTTAGATGAGTGCCATCCTTGCGGAACAGAGTAGGCTGGTTGTAGAAGTTGTCCCAGAGGTTGATGAATTCAACTTCTTCCCTCAGACACAAATATTTTAGTCGGCTATTTGTGCTGAGAGAGAGAGAGAGAGAGAGAGAGAGAGAGAGAGAGAGAGAGAGAGAGAGAGAGAGAGAGAGAGTTAGCAGATATAGATAGAGAGAGAGAGAGAGAATCGCAGTAAATCAAACCATTCAATATGCAATTACTGCAATATCTTTAATTATGGTTATCGCTAGACGATGTTATGCAATATGGGAAGGAATTTGTAAGAGTCAAGAAGGGTTTCTTGATGTACGTTACCATCCTATGCATAGCCTATGATAGCGCAGTTGGAAAGTGTGTACATGCTTAGATTGATATGCAGGATTCGAAACTGAATAATAAATCGCAGGCTTGTCCACCTTTCTTTAACTGTCTTCGTGGTGCAATGCATAAGTGTGTTGATTTTCGATGTGAGCATCCTAGGTTCGAATCCCCGGACTGCCACATGTGTTTGTTAATTTCATTAATCGAGTTTAGGAGTAAAGTTGGTTGGTGGAGAGAACATAATAATTCATTCAGGTTCAGTAGTAGTTTATCGAGAGGCCTTCCCTAGGGTTAAGTGCCCCATTAATTACTATTTCCTTTCACCTATGCATAGCCTATGATAGCGCAGTTGGAAAGTGTGTACATGCTTAGATTGATATGCAGGATTCGAAACTGAATAATAAATCGCAGGCTTGTCCACCTTTCTTTAACTGTCTTCGTGGTGCAATGCATAAGTGTGTTGATTTTCGATGTGAGCATCCTAGGTTCGAATCCCCGGACTGCCACATGTGTTTGTTAATTTCATTAGTCGAGTTTAGGAATAAAGTTGGTTGGTGGAGAGAACATAATAATTCCTAAGAAGCCTTCCCAAGGGTTAAGTGCCCCATTAATTACTATTTCCTTTCACCTATGCATAGCCTATGATAGCGCAGTTGGAAAGTGTGTACATGCTTAGATTGATATGCAGGATTCGAAACTGAATAATAAATCGCAGGCTTGTCCACCTTTCTTTAACTGTCTTCGTGGTGCAATGCATAAGTGTGTTGATTTTCGATGTGAGCATCCTAGGTTCGAATCCCCGGACTGCCACATGTGTTTGTTAATTTCATTAGTCGAGTTTAGGAATAAAGTTGGTTGGTGGAGAGAACATAATAATTCCTAAGAAGCCTTCCCAAACTGAAGGAAATTGCTTATTAACAGCCATAATAAGATAACACATGCCTTCCACCTGTTGTTGGTAGCTACAACTAAAACTGAATAAATATTATACGGAGACGTGTACCAATAGATGTGTCATAATTATAATTTTAGATTCGTACCTTTTATATCTAAGTATCTAATGATAATGTATTACCTTTGCTATTTAGTTTCAGCTGAATGAAATCACTTGCATGATACCAGCAACAAATTCCGTCATACAGAATACATTGACAAAATATATACCCTTGCACGAAAAAGATCACGTGCCAAAAAATCCAATACAATTATTCTTCAATATATATGTAGAGCAAGCGTAATATTTCTCGCGATGTATTATAAACCAATATTGGGTATCTTCAGCGGCCTGAATTGTATATCTGTTGAATTTATGCATTTGTTTATAGACGATATAGATTTACATATTTATATTTATGTGCCCACAGTATCGTGTTTGGTGTGTGTGTGTGTGTGTGTGTGTGTGTGTGTGTGTGTGTGTGTGTGTGTGTGTGTGTGTGTGTGTGTGTGTGTGTGTGTGTGTGTGTGTGTTAAGTTACTTATAATGGGGTGTTGAAGTGTGTGTGTGTGTATATGTGTGGGGTTGTGTGTATGCGCGTGTGTGTGTGAGTGTGGCAGTGTATATGTGCGCGTGTGTGTGTGTGGTTGTGTTTGTGTGTGTGGCGCGAAGGATTCCTCATGTAACAAGAATAAAGGCGACTTGAAATACATTTATTATGTTCCTTCCAACAACCAACCATACTCCTAAAATCGATTAATGAAATTTACAAACACATGTGGCAGTCTGTGGACTCGAACCCAGGATGCTCACACCGAAAATCAACACCTTATACATCGCACCACGAAGACAGTTAAAGGTTGGTGGACACTGCCTACGATTTATTATGCAACTTCGAATCCTGCATATCAAAAATAGCATATGAGAAAAATAGCAAAAGAGGTATGTACTGTATGTATGTATGTATATACTCAGGCACATACTGGGGGTGGCCGACTCGAGACAGAGCCCGAACAGGGACAACAAAATACAAATTCACTCACATTTAGGTCGCCCTGGAGAAGACCCAGACGAATTTAAAGTGTACGTTAAAAAATTTGAACTGGGGAGGAGTTTGTGGGTAAAAATAGCAACATAGGGAGAGGGGACTACAGTAAAAATAGCAACATAGGGAGAGGGGACTACAGTAAAAATAGCAACATAGGGAGAGGGGACTACAGTAAAAATAGCAACATAGGGAGAGGGGACTACAGTAAAAATAGCAACATAGGGAGAGGGGACTACAGTAAAAATAGCAACATAGGGAGAGGGGACTACAGTAAAAATAGACAGCGAAAAAATAGCGTAATTTTGAACGTAGGAAAAGGGATTCTTTTTTTCTTTTTTTCTTTTGTGAAAGTTATAGAAATATACTTTTTGTGCAGAAATATATATTGAGTGAAAAAAAATTGTAATTTTGTACGTAATAAATTGGATTTATTATTTATGAAACTTGTAGAAATATACGTTTTATGCAGATTTATATGTCCAGCAGAAAATAATGTAATTTTGAATGGATAAAAAAAAAGGTTATATAGGTATATTTGTTTTAATCAATAGAGAACAGACCAATAATTTATTTTATGCAGAAATTTATATTGAGGTTCAGCACAATAATGTAAATATATTAACTATCGTCTAATGTTGTTGTTGCTGTTGTTGTGGTGTGTGTGTGTTACTCTGTTACTTGTTCGTCAAGGGGAATCCACGCAATGCGAGCTAAGCTCATTATTATCGCGCCTCCTTAACTGGGAATGTATTGCGTGAAATGCATGTTAAGTGTTTTATGTATTGTTGGAATGGCTGTGGATGTGTGTGTAGTCTGTATTTTAGCCAATTGGCGACATCGGAAACGAAGGCTTAGGGTGGATCTGTATGGTACCATTCTCACTATAGACGGTACCGTCTCGCCCAAAGGCTTAGGTAGCCATCAGCTTAGGTGAACCATATGATACCCATCTCGCCTTGTACCATTTTTGCCAACCCCAGATGGGACGTCACAACGTCGTCCACTTATTCCAGGTACCTATTTACAGCTAGGTGAACTGAGGCTAACACATGCAAGGAGACATGCCCAATTTGTCTCCGCCCGGCCAGGGATTGAACCCCCGGCCCCTCGTGTGTAAGACGAGAGCTCTACCACTAGGCTACGGGCTGTATGTGTGTGTGTGTGTGTGTGTGGGTGTGTGTGCTTGCTTAGTGTAGTAAAATGGATAGGAGGAGGTGGTGTTTGTGAGAGCTACCTAGTTTGTTCTCTTCGTAGGTTAGACACAAACAGAAGCAGTGAGGGAAGCCAGACAAATGAAACAGGAGTTCCAGCAACTTATTTTCCCTTCAATCAATGATATTCTTCACTCCTTTTATCAGCCCTTTCGCCCTTTCCAAATCCCTGTCTTAATTTTCTTCATTTATATTATTATTATTATTATTTTTTGTTTTTGCATCTCTCACTATTCTATCGCTACTACAATAATCAGTGTTCCTCAGAGCTCTCCCAGTGTATATCACTTCATCTACGTAGTACCCGTCTTGCAACACAATCCCATCCTTACTCTGTGCAACTCTCCAACCCAAGAGTGAAACGATACTCCCAATCTTTCTTCTATTCAACAGCCGAGCTCTGGAACTCTCTTCTCGAATCCATCTTTCCCTCCTATGACTTAAATTGCTTCAAACTCGGTGTGTCCAGACATTTTGGCACTAACGTTCCTTAATTTTGGCCCTGTCACTCTTTCAACTCTGAGGGAGGCAATCGCCACAGGCAGTTTTGCCTTTTGTCTCCCTCATCCACATAGAAAAAACCCCACAGGAAAAAAATAAATAAATGAGAAGGCAATAGGATCAGCGAAACGAAGGAAGAATGAAAAAGAAGAAGTGAAAAGAAAGAAAAAAAACGATAACAGACACAAAGAAGAAAAGAAAGAAAGATCACCAAAAGTAACAAAGAAAGAAAAGGGATAACAGAAACACAAAAATGAAGGAAAAATGTAAGAAAAAGGTTAACAGAGACAAACAGAAAATTATATGATAGACTAAAAAAGAAAAAAGAAAATGGATCACAGAGACAAAAAGAAAAACACATGAGAGAAAAAAGAAAAGAAAAAAAACATAGAAAGAGAAAGAAAGGGATAACATTAAGACACGCGACGAAGATGAATCCCCTTCTCCCCCAAGGCTTAATTGAGTTAGGGGATGAAGGAGGAAGCGAAGGCAGTGATTAGGAATACCAGTAATAATTGATTTACAGTAACGGATGATAAATGGGAGGCAGTAGAGGGGAGGGAGAAAAAGGGAGGTAGAGAGAGGATGGGGGGAGGGAGGGAGGGAGATAAGAAGGAAGGGAGGGATGGGGCAAGGAGAGAAAGAGGGAGGATGGGAGAGGAGGAGAGAGAGAGGAAGGGAGGGATGGAAAAATGAGAGAAAGAGAGAGAAGATGGGAGGGAAGGAGAGAGCAATGAGCAGAAGGGAAAGAAGTAGGGAAAAAGAGGGAGGGTCGGAAGAAGAGGGAGGGGAGTACAAAGGAAATCAAGCAACAACAGGTCTAGTGACCCCTCTAGGCTGCTAGTCCTCCAAAACACTGAGGATCAAGTGTTCAAACAGTGGCTGAGAGTGGGTAAGGAACAATTGGAAAGGGAACTACTGCCCTGGAATTAATGTCCGTGGCAGGATTAGGAAGTTAGTAAGGGACAGATGGGTTAGTTACAGGGAGAAGAAGGGGGGGGGGTAGAGATGAGGGGGGGGAGGAGGAAAGAGGGAGAACTAATCAGACAAGGACACAAGAAGGGAGGGAGGGAAAGAGGGGAGGGAGAGAAGGGAGGGACAAAGGATAATGGAAGAGAAAATAATGTTGATGGAAGAGGAGAAGACCAGAAAGAAGAAGGGAAGAGAGGGAGAAATAGATAAAGGGAAGGATAATGAAAAAGAGAGCCTAGCAGAAGAAAAGAGAATGGTGATGGAAGGTAAAAATGAAATGAAAATGGAAAAGACGAGAAAGTAAATTAATAAATAATAATAATAATAATAATGTTAATAATACTAATGACAAAATAATCATGGAAAGGAAAAAGAGAGGAAAATGGGAAATAATGGCTGAGGAAAGCATTATGAGGTTAGTAGGAAAAAAACGACAAATGAAAAATAGGAAAACATATATTAAAGGAAGTCAAATATATGTTAGCAGGATTGGGACAACAAGGAGGATAATGGAAAGAATGACCTAGGGAAGTAACATGAACGAAAAATGCAAAATGGAAAAATAAAATACTTGATGATAGAAGACCATTTACGATAAGTGAGACACACATAAGCGTAAGCATCTGAGGACATTTGATCAAAGTAGCATGACATGTGGATTATAATTAGTTGTCCAAGTGGGGAGGGTTTGGAAGGAATACAGATGGGGAAAACAAAGGGAGAGAAAAAAGAATAATCTATCTATCTATTTCCTCAGGCCCAATCCCCACTTTTTCCATTTGTTTCCCTCTGTTTCGTTTTTTTTTTCGTTTTTTGGGGGGTGGCCGACTCAAGACAGAGCAAGAACAGGGCAAACACAAAACACAACTTAAACAAACAAACACACACAGACAAAACACAAACTCACACAAAATACTATACAATAATAAAAGCCCGGA
Source organism: Paralithodes platypus (assembly GCA_032716605.1). Classification (NCBI taxonomy): domain Eukaryota; kingdom Metazoa; phylum Arthropoda; class Malacostraca; order Decapoda; family Lithodidae; genus Paralithodes; species Paralithodes platypus. Next base: position 38,337,079 of record CM064498.1, on the reverse strand, counting down.
AGAGCTAAAGGGGAGGAATACATTTTACAACGAGGGTCTGAATGGAGGAGGAAAAATCATCGTCAGAGAAAGAGGGAAAGATGGATTGAAAGTCGAGGGAAAAGAAAAGGAAGAGTACAGGATGGGAAATATAAAACAAAAGTTGGAATTGAAAGACTAGAGGGAATATAAAAGAACAACAGAAGATAATGGGATAGAATAGATAGCAATTAAATAGTAAAGTATTGAAATATAATATATATAAAGGAATGAGTAACATTAGCATAGCATAGGATAGAATGGAATGAAACAGTAAATTAATTGAATAAAGTAAAAATGTAAGAGTAATTTTAATAGAATGGAAATATGTGGTCTAAAACAATAAGGATATGAAGGAATATAATTGAATAACATGGAAAAGAAATGATGGTTGTCAACAAATATACCGGTATATGGATTGTATATATATTATATATATATATATATATATATATATATATATATATATATATATATATATATATACATGAAATACAGCCACTGCCAAAATCAAAGTGCACATCCCAATTCTCATCAACTCAACTCCCATTTGTCCCCCCCCCCCCCCCACCCCCACCCACACCCACACACACCGAAAAAAATAGTCTCCAAAGGGCCTCACCGAAAACGGAAAATCGAGGCCTAAATCATGGGGGGTATGATAAAAAAATGTCTGGGTTTGAGTTAAGATTGAAGGATAGATATGTCTGGGGGTAAGGGGTGATGGATATTGATGAGGGGGAGAGGAAAATGTGTGTGTGAGAGAGAGAGAGATAATGGGAGGGGGGGGGGGGGGGGGGCTGAATATATATAATACATTGGTTTGAGAGTGAGTAAAAGTTAGTGTGTGTGAGAAAGATATATATTTACATAGATTTACATATATACACTGGCCCCACAGACCTTACTATCCAAACGAGGTGGGCAGGACTTAATTATTGTAGATATGGCATACCCGAGGGAAAAGGAAAGCTGAATGAAAGGATAGAAAAGAAGAGAGATAGGGAGAGAGAGAGAGGAGAGAGAGAGGGGGGGGGAGTGAATATATAGAATACATTGGTTTGAGTATGAGTAAAAGTTAGTATGTGTGTGTGTGTGTGTGACTTTTGTAGTGTGTGTGTGCGTGAGAGATAGATAGATAGATAGAGAGAAGAAAAAAAAAAGGAGGGAGTAAGAGAGGTAGGGAGAGCAGTACGAACTAAAGAGAAAGAAAGAAAGGACGAAAGAAAGACAGAGGTGGGGGAACTGACAGAGTATATAACTTTATCTGAATATAAAAATTAAATTGGAAGTGATTTTGATAAAGCTATGGGAGAGAGCTAGCGCGAGCGGGGGAAGGGGAGGTGGATTAGATAAAGTTTAGTGTTTGTGAAAGATATATATATATATATATATATATATATATATATATATATATATATATATATATATATATATATATATATTGTCACAATGACCAGTCTTTTAGGAGTAGCCAGACTCTAGTGGCGCCTGACTTCTGACAGCAGCTGTGCCAAGTATATTAGAAATACCTGGTATTGTGAGTTTCTCTCCGATACCCTTCCAATTACTCATGACTACAGTGCATTCATTCGACATATATCGACAGGCCCCGCCCACTTCCCCAACCGTTATCATACGGCTGGCATGACTGTGCGGTGTCCAACAGGGTTACCAAATCAGCACAAAAATATTATTTAATCTGTTTGCAGAAGTAACTAGAAGAATACAAACTAGTAAATGCCTACCTAATATTGCTAGAATATTACTCCAATATTGATAACATGTGCTAAAAGATTCGGAGTATAGCCAGCATTCTTATTGCTAGGTGTAAAATATTGCCGCTAGATCAAGTCAATATTTATTTATCAATTTAAATTATTAAAAATGGCCTACAAAGCCATCTACCTTTCTACATCAACGAGTGAGAAAGAAATGTTAAGACTGGAGCCTGTCTTTAACAGCTCCATTCCCTTGTTCAAGTAAATACTTTTAGATCTAGCGGTAAGGTAGCTACATTGGCAACGCCGGTGTCTTCTCTCTCAACTGTCAATGCGCTGTCATTCAAACGTCAGTTCAGTTCCCTCCCGTCTTCTGAAGGGGGAAGATGGAGTCTCCTGCCCATACCCCTGGCAGACCTGCTGGTTCTCCCCGACTTGTCAGTCAAGCCAGGAATATTGTATTAAATGTATTAAAGTATTTTGATAAGGAGAAAACTGAGCCAGTTGATGTGGTGGTGAAGAAAACCTCTGAGGCAACACAAGTTTCACAGCCATTGATTAACAAGATCAGAACTCAAGGCAGGAAGATTGAAGGAGTCTTTCATTCACCAGTTTACCAGCAACGGCTTTCACCCATACTTGGATCAATTGACAACTTGATCACTTCACACTATGAGAGAGAGAGGGAGGGAGGGAGACTGAGGTACACAGACAAGGGAGGGGGAGGCATTACGGTACCTACCCTATACACCCAAACGCAGTCGCTCGCTAAGCCTAGCTTAAAAATGTCTACCTCTGCTCTGCCCAAGTAGACGAGGTAACAATGGTAATGGAGTTTACTTTTCTGTACAATGGTATATGGTAATATTGTATAGTAAAGAATAACTGCAAATATGCATGTATTAAAGCGCTCTTACATCATAATTAATTTTACTTGGAGCTCTTATCAGCTCCGTGGTAAGGTGACAAGTGACTTGTCCGAGATTGCGGTATGATAAGCTCTACTTCGTCTACGGCGCTGGTGGAAGCGGGTGGGGCCTGTCGAAATATGTCGAATGAATGCACTGTAGTTTTGCCGTATCTCTAAGCATTTTTGTCTCAGTAAACATTTGTGTAGAATGAGCCAATAGAGTGTTACTAGGTTCGTATATGAAGTTGTGTTTTAGTGGCAACGCTGTAATTTGCAGGCTGGGTGTTGCTGGGTGAGGGGAGGAAAGGGAGGATGGAATGTTGCTCCAGTCTCGGGGTGGGGGAGGCGATGTTGCTAAGCAACACGAGTTTAATTAATTATGTGACCATTGCAAGTTTAGTTGTGTTGCAATATCAAGATGTACTTTATTTTCTCTGCCACACTGTTTTAGTTAATTTGTTAACACAGGAATACTTTAGTATAAGTTATTCTTGTGAAGTTTCTTAGTGTTATCATATCGTGTGGTGATATCTTGCAACCCCCCTTAGTTTGAGCCTGGCTCCCAACAGGGCCAGGCCTCATCATTCTCTCGTTGGCGGCCAGACTAGCTAGTTGGTGTCCCCTTCTCTCTCGTGACCCATCAGTCGGCCCTGTTTATTTTTCCTTGCTTGCATAAGAGTAACGTAACGTAATTAACAGAGAATCCTAGACATTCAGTTCTTCTTCTAATTATCCTTTTCCTCTGATCAGCATTTTATTATATTTCCCTTTGTTTTAAATATTCTGTACCTCCGGTGGCTACGTCGGCATTCGTGATAGGGAAGAGCTGGGAGGTTTGCCGGGGTCCTTACTAATAAGCACTGTTAATCCCATAGACAGTCCACACACACACACACATCCATAACCCCTACATATTTTTCCCAGTGTTCGTGCTTAGGACCCGGTAACAACCTTGACGGTTCTGCCCCAGCACTTGTGTGTTCCCTATCTCGGGTTTCGAACTGAGGCAACGGAGTGTTTAATATTAATTAGGAATCCAGCTTCAGTCTGGACCCCCCCCCCCCCATAGTTAAGTGAGTGTGGGAGGTGGACTCTAAGAGTTCATTGTTTGGGCGGTAACTCACTGGGGGGCCCAGGTTGAAGCAGGATATACTGGTGTGATATTAGAGGTGGTCAGGGCAACTTGCTTCCACTAATATCACCCCGAGGTTAGTAGTCATATTAGGACACTGCCTTGTATTGTTAGAACATTATTATATGCAATATTATTATGTGCAACTCTCTTGGGTTGAGAGTGGATTACCGTTGGCTGGTTTGCGCACGGTTTAGTATTGTCGAGGGCGCGCATAGCCTGTTATGCTCGAAGTACACCTGCACTCTTTTTTCGTTGATGTCTGCTGGTAGCCTATATGTATTTAACTGTTTTGATTATCCAACCCAGCATTGCTAATCCCGGTGTTGGTTTCGAGTTCTCGTAGCTAGTAAGTTACATGATTATTTCTGTTCTACTTATTATTCAGAATAGGAGCAGGGCAGTGTGCACCTTAAGCCCTGAGAAGAGCCTGGAAGCGTTCAAAGTGCTCTTACCTGTTGCGTCGTGGTGTTGTTTGGCAGAGAGACAAGGTGCATTTGCATTAGTCATTATTTTCGAATACCGTCTCTAAACAACTGAGGTCCCAATTCGTAATAGAACAATCTATATATATATATATATATATATATATATTATATATAATTATAGGAAGTGGAGGAGATTTAAGCAAGGTGTTTTTAAGGATGAGATCTGTGCAGCATGTGAGGAGGGTTGTGGAGTGAGGAGAGAAGAGGGAGGGGAGTGAAAGGTACAGCACTTGGTGGACAGACAGAAAGAGGTAAGAATAGCTGTTGGGAAGAAAAGAAGAAAGCAATTATAGAGGAGTGGTTGGGTAGTTAGAGGGAATGAAGATTCCGAGAGACAGAACGAGCGAGGTACGTGGAGAGTAAGAGGGTGGGGGAGAGAGTAGTGAAGGAAAGTAAGAGAAGAGTAGATGAGGAATTTGGAAGGAATCTGAGTGTAAAATGGAGGGAGAGTAAGAAACTGTTCTGGAAAGAAGTCAAGGAAAGTTAGGGAAGGTAGCAAGGGAAACAGTAAGGGTGTGAAAGATAAGAATGGGAGAATGCTAGCCGAGAAGCAAGAGAGAGTCGAAAGATGGAGGGAGTACTTCAGTGAGTTGCTAAATGAAAGGAATGAAGAGCCAGCAAACATAGCTGGATATGGTATGGGAGGGAGAAGAAGAGAAGTAGTGGAGGAGGAGGTGGGGATCAGGAGGTCAGAAGTGTGGGAAGCCATGAAAAGAGTGAAGTTGGGGAAAGCACCAGGAACAGATGGAGTGTGTGGGGAAATGTTGAGGTATGGTGGTGAGATAGTGATAGAATGGGTATGGAAAATGTGCAAACTAGCATGGGAGAAGGGGAGTGCACCCGATGACTGGAAGACTGGCATAATAGTCCCCCTATATAAGGGCAAAGGGGAAAGAGGAGTGTGTGGTAACAACCGAGGAATATGTCTTCTAAGCGTAGTAGGGAAGGTATACAGTAGGGTAGTGATTGAGAGAGTGAGAGTGAGAACGGAGAAATGGATAGGCGACGAGCAGGAGGTTTTAGGAAGGAAGAGGATTTGTAGATCAGATTTTTACCCTGAATTGTGTTGTGGAGAAGTATCTGGAGAAGAAACAAAAGGTGTATGTTGCCTTTATGGACTTGGAGAAGGCCTATGACAGAGTGGATAGAGAAGGTTTGTTGGAAAGTACTAAGAATATACGAAGTATAGGGCACGTTGCTGAAAAGCAGTGAAGAGCATGTATGAGGGTGCAAAGGCGGCAGTACGTGTGGAGAGTGAGCAGAGCGAGTTTCTTTGACCTGAATGTGGTTTGAAACAGGGGTGTGTGATGTCCCGTGGTTGTTTACTGTATATATGGATGGAGTTATGAAAGAAATACTATCAAGAGCAGTGGATGTTGGTGTATCGCTGAAAAGGGAGGGAATTGAGTGGAAGCTACCTATACTGCTGTTTGCGGATTGATACAGTTCTGATGAGTGATAATGAATGGGAGTTGCAGGGTCTGGTAAATGAGTTTGGAACAGTGTGCGAAAACGGAATTTGAAGGTAAATACGGGGAAGAGCAAGGTTATGGTCTTCGAAAGGGGTGAAGTCACAGAGTGTGAGGTGAAGCTGAACGGTCAGGCTATGGAGATCGTCAACTCTTTTAAGTATCTGGGCAGTGTGTTGAGTAAAGATGGGACTATGGATGAAGAGGTGCGGGAGAGGGTACAACAGGGGAAGAGGGTTGTAGGAACGCTAAAAGCAGTAACAAGAAATAGGGTGGTCAGTATGGAAGTGAAGAAGTCCTTGCATGACAGTGTGGTAATCCCGACACTGACTACGGAAAGCGAAGCATGGACGTTGGTTGAGAGACTCAGACCAAGAGTGAGAGCAGTGGAAATGAATTACTTAAGGAGTGCGTGCGGAGTTACATGGAGGGGATAGACAGACTAATGAGGAAGTAAGAAGGAGGTGTGGTGTGGAGGTAGATGTGCTGGAAAGTGTGAAAGGAACAACTTGAGATGGTTGGGCCATATGGAACGTATGGAAAGCGAGAGAATGACTAAGAGGGTGTACGAGAGCGAGGTGGAGGGACAGAGGGGGAGAGGTAGACCGAATATGAGGTGGAAGGATGGAGTGAGGAAGTACATGAACGAAGGCGGTGCTGGTTGGGGGGAGGGGCGTCGACTGACTGGGGACAGAGGTGCATGGGGGCGGTTCGTTCGTGGCCACCCCTTCGGGGATCACGGCGTCAGGCAATAGATAGATAGATAGATAAATAAATAAAAAAATAAATATATATATATATATTGAGGGAGCGAGAGTAAAACAGAGCAAAGAACGACCTGGAGATTATCCCACCAAAAAAGAGAGGAAATAACTTACATTTTCCGCAGGACCAGCCCAAAGTTACACCCCCAAAAACCTCTCGTTTCCCTTACAACCCTAAAAACGCAGGCAATTTAACTGATATAATAGGGATTACCATGAGCCCCATTCTCCATTGTCGCTGCGTTTAAGGGGAAACTTTGGAAAATATGGAATCCAGGGGCGTTAACAGGAAATCCTTATGGGCCAAATGGTGTACTGTAGTGCACATTATATGTACCGGTATATAATATATTTTGTTGTCATTTTTCTTCGATTGTTCGCTGCATATATATATATATACCGGTATATATATATATATATATATATATATATATATATATATATATATATATATATATATATATATATATATATATATATATATATATATAGTATTCCGACTACAACGATCTCCACATAATAAGAGACATCAACCACCGATATAAATATATTCACAAGTAAGAGTTCATAACTTTCACTCTTCAGTTGCTATCAAACCATCAAAAATGACATCTGTACAAACAACGCTTCACGTGTTTACAACCGCATGACTCAAGAATCACATATATCATATTCAGAAATAGCTGTTCATCAGTGTCAGTAATATAATTAGATTCCTCTATTATAATATTAATACATAGGCTACACATACGGACAATAGCGGTATTCTGATTTGATATTTGCAAGTTAATTTTATTTGGAAAAATAATAATAATAATAATAATAATAATAATAAGAAATAAAACGCCTGCAACACAATGAACAAACTTTGCATAAAAACCCTTTGTGGATATCCGGTAACCCTTTCAGTATACGATGACGCGGGTTTTCATTTCATTTTGGCTATTGCTAGACGATTTTATACAGCTTAGGGAGGAATTACAAGAGTCAAACAGATCATTCAGATCATTTTACCTTGCAGATTCCCATTCATGGTTTTTAAGAGCAGTAAAATCCTGTAATGCTAACCAAACACACTTAAGAAAGGCGTCCTGGAATACTGAAAGGGTTAAGGGGAGAATGGTCGGTTTTCTGGTCCCCTTTCTCCCTCATGTTTAGCCCCATTAGTTTTCAGATTAGAAGATGTTTGCCCCATTAGTTTGTCGATATTAAAACCTTTCGCCCCATTTCTTTGTCAATATTAAGACCTTTTGTGTTATATTTGTGTTGATTTTTTCCTGGCGAACGATAGTGAGCCTGTAATTTTGGATGAATCGGCCTTCAGATTTTTCTACCGAAAAATGTACAAATTAATCTAGAAGGGGGATCTAATGGATGTTTTTAAAAGTTTGATGGACTTCTAGGGAGGACACTAAAACAATTTTTAATGTATGAAATAATTGACAAAAAAATTAAGTCTTTCCCCTTAAGGCCTTATAATGTCCTTCACCATTAGATATGTTGCTGCTTACTTTCCTTTGTTATCATGGCAATAACTAACTATCCCGCGTCAGTTACAGACAAATATCCCCTTCTATCAAATACAAACATCAAAATACACACCAAACCAACTTCGACCCTCATCACCTTCCTAATAGTCCCTCACCATTAGATCTGTTGCTGCTTACTTTCCTTTGTAATCGTGACAAAGACTATCAATCATGTCAAAGGTACAGACAAATATCCCCTTCTATTAAATTCAAACATCATAATAAACACCAAACCAACTTCGACCCTCATCACCTTCCTAATTGTCAGTCATCATTAGATCTGTTGCTGCTTACTTTCCTTCGTAATCGTGACAATAACTAACAATCCTGCGACCGCCACACCACAACAACAATCCCCTTCTGTCACCCAAACCCAACACAATCGTCCGCATCTGTCACCTACAGAGCTAAGGGGAGATGGGTCGTTTTTCTGGTTCCTCCTCTTCCTCATGTTTAGCCCCATTAGTTTTCAGATTTTATGACGTTCGGCCCGTTAGTTTGTGGATTTTATGCCCTTTCGCGCCATTTGTTTGTATATATCAAGACCTTTCGTGCCCTTTAGGTGTCGATTTTTTTCCTGGCGAGCGATAGCGAGCCTGTAATTATGGAGGAACCGGCCTTCGGCCGTGACATTTTGCTACCGAAAAAATGTACAAATTAATCTAGTAGGGAGATCTAATGGAATTTGTGCTTAGTTTGATGGAGGTCTAGGGAGGAAACTAAAAACTAAATGAATATATAAATAAATAGACCCCAACAAAATAACCACTGTCCCCTTAAGAGACACACATTACCGATTTATCTGGCAACATTAACTCGTCAACATAATTCTGGCAACACATAGGAGATCTCAAGAAGGAAGGTAGACTAGAGCATTTTCTTGTAGGTGTACGGTTGGCCAAACAAGTCATGTCTCCGTTATCATTACGTTTTACTCGTTGTGTGCTGTATTAATGTCTGTCAGATGGTGAATAGGGTGTGTAATTATAGGGACATGTTTGTATATCTCACTCGAAACGATGAATTAATGCTTAAGATAGTGCTGATACCAATTATTGGTCGAAATATACTTGGTGCCGCGACATCACTTATTTGGGCAAATGTGCGTATATATACGAGAAGGCTTTATATATTCTATGTTGGCTATAATTACATGCAAAAGAAGGCATAGACAAAGACAAATTATTAATTGAGGACATTTTGGTCTCTTTGATACCTAGAAGCCCTATGAAAGCTGAATAAAATCGTCTAGTGATTACCAGAATAATAGTAATCATGAACCCCTAACTGGCGGCGCGCAACATATGTCGAATGAAATAAATCTGGCCTAAGTGGCGGCGCGCGACATCTGTCGAGTGCCATTTTCAGCACGTAATGTTGCTGAGAGAGAGAGCTGAGCGGTGGGACGAGCGTAGCAACCCTATGACCGCTCCCCACGACCACCGTGGACATATTGAACTGTATTCTACTTTCCCCCCTCCTTTCTCACTCGCTACACAGGGAATTATGTAAGGAAATTACCTTATTTCAGGGTTTTTGCACTCATGTTGCACAATCGTTGCAAGAGAACCAGTGGTCGTACAAGGATGGTTCGGGTGTCATTGGAAAGCTCTGTTTATGCCCTTTCAGGGATAGATACTTGTTTTACGCTCTGGGTCTTATTTAGGCATGCAAATGAGCACGGAAACAACCCTATTTAGGGTATAAAAAAAAAATGCTGGGCGCTACGGTCAAATAGACCACCTAGCCCGCTAAATAAGGGTTAATCATTAATTACAAACCACAATGTACTTGAATAAACTAATGAAAGCATATGGTCCTCCCGGGATTCGAACTCGGGACACCACACCCAGAAATAAAGAAAAAACCCGAAAGTTGCCAGACCAGGCGTGGACAAAATATGATCAGGTGAAGGTGAAGGTATTGAGGGATAAGCCTTTACAACGGCACCTCGTATCTACATTTTACTTTTCTTATTTTTCTGAAGAGTGTAGAGAGGGGAGAGAGGAAGCTGTTGGAGTGGTTTTGTTATGTGTGTTATTAGTCCTTGATTCCCACTGCACCCCTCACCACAACATAACCCGGACAGAGACTAATGCCCCCACTAACATCAGGTCGTATAATAGAGCCAAATTGAGAGTTGGATGTTGGTACTGCCGGGGGAGGAGGAGGGAGGCAAAAATCAATCAGTGTGGAAAAAGTTTTAAAATTTTTGATATATGTGATGGCGAAGTTTGCTCTCTCTCTCTCTCTCTCTCTGCTATTAATGTATTTCGAGTATTTTTTTGCGCATGCCATATCTCAAATCACAAGTACTATTAAGGTTCTGGTAACGGAAATTATGTTTAGCAATTAATTTATAGAAGCATATGTTAATTTATAGAAGCATATGTTAATTTATAGAAGCATATGTTAATTTATAGAAGCATATGTTAATTTATAGAAACATATGTTAATTTATAGAAGCATATGTTAATTTATAGAAGCATATGTTAATTTATAGAAGCATATGTTAATTTATAGAAGCATATGTTAATTTATAGAAGCATATGTTAATTTATAGAAGCATATGTTAATTTATAGAAGCATATGTTAATTTATAGAAGCATGCATATGTTAATTTATAGAAACATATGTTAATTTATAGAAGCATATGTTAATTATAGAACATATTTAATTTATAGAAACATATGTTAATTTATAGAATTATATAGAAACATATGTTAATTTATAGAAGCATATGTTAATTTATAGAGCATATGTTAATTTATAGAGCATATGGTTTATAGAAGCATATGTTAATTTATAGAAGCATATGTTAATTTATAGAAACATATGTTAATTTTATAAAATAGGCTAGATATCTTTATCTCTCTTTACATCGACAATCAAACAGGTACCAATCAAGCTTAGTAAACAGCACAGCGATATATCTGATGATCTATCCACCATAATAATATCTCTCTTCCTATCAAATAACGTGTGAATCCACCGCTAACAAGCACCACTAAATGAACCCCGCACCAATCTCGCCCTTACCACCCGATACCGTAGGAGCTATATTGCCTGGTGGTTGTGGGATGGGCCTGTGTTGTGGGGCAGATGTGAAGCCTTGGAGTCTACATCTGTTACGGTTGTCACGTGCTACACAAACACGCACACGCATACACACACACACGCATACACACACACGCGCAGATACACACACACACACGCACACACAAACACATACAGAGCCATGTATTCGGTCTCATTTAGACTAGAATCGATTCGCATAAAGAGTTAAGGGGAGATGGGTCGTTTTTTCTGGTCCCCCTTCTCTCATGTTTAGCCCCATTAGTTTTCAGATTTTAAGACGTTCGCCCCATTAGTTTGTTGATTTTAAAAACTTTCGTCCCATTTCCATATCAATATCAAGACCTTTCGTGCAATTTAGGTGTCGATTTTTCCTGGCGAGCGATAGCAAGACTGTAATTTTAATAGAAACCGGCCTTTGGCCGGGTAATTTTTCTATCGAAAAATGTACAAATATATCTTGAATGGGGGTCTAGGGAGTGTTTTTGTTTTAGCTTGATGAAGGTCTAGCGAGGAAACTAACAAATAAATTACTATATACATAAATAGACCCCCAATATAACCACTGTCCTCTTAAAACTATTGTCAACATATATTAATACCCCATCTGGACATGACCATGTCTAATATATACGAACATAAACATACATTCACTTAAATGCATAAATGAATACGTAATTGATATTCCCACATTAATTTACCATTCTCCTGATCTCTTTTACGCCCTCTGACAGAACCCTCCCCCCTCACACACACACACACACACACACACACACGCGCAAACACACACACACACACACACACACACACACACACACACACACACACAAAGTATTCATCATTATAACAATTCACCCGCACACGCCCACTCGTAACGTTCCCCAAACCGATCAATAAGCCTTCCCATAAATATCAAGTTGCATTTATGGCCGTGATAATGAAATAACTGATGATGAGTGCGACAACAACCCGCAATAAACACCGTAACGAGGATAAATGAGGAGGAAGAGAGGGGCGAGAGTGAGGAAATTAAGGGGACACTGACTGCATTTTCGGCCTATTCATTCATAAATTCTTAGTTTCCTCGATAGATATCCCTCAAACTTAGAAAAACATCCCCTAGACCACCCTCAAGATAGATTTGTAAATGTTTCGGTACAAAAATGTCCCGGCCGAAGGCCGATTCCTCTTACAATTACAGGCTCGCTATCGCTCGCCAGGAAAAAATCGACACCTAAATGGCAGGATAGGTCTCTAAATTTATAACGAAATGGGACGAAAGGTCATAAAATCGCCAAATAAATGGGCCGAACGTCTAAAAATCTAAAATATAATGGGACTAACACGAGGGAGAAATGGGACCAGAACAACCGTCTCCCCTTAAGAGGATGGGGGAGGGGGGGGGGGGGAGGAAAAGGGGGACAGAGGAAAGGGAGACTACAAAGAGAGGGAATAGGTGGAAGGAGGATGGGTTGAGGGAGAGAAGATTAGAAGGGATAGAGAAAATGGGGAACAAAGGAGAGACGAAAGAAAGGGTAAGAGAGGAAAGGAGAAAAGGGAAGAGGTGATGAAGATGAGGAAGACAGGGGATAGTAACGAAGGGGGGAGAGGGAGAGGGAGCATAAAAGGGGAAGAGGGGAGAATTTACAATGGGGAAAGAGGATTGTAGGGGGATGAGAAAGGGAAGTATGAAAGAGGGGGATTGGGAGGGGAGAGAGGGAGGTGTGGGAAAGGAATACGATACGAAATAAACATAACATACAAGTAACTGTAGCAATATAGAAGAACAGTATGAACATTGCAAGGTGTAGCACTGGAGAGAACATATAGAAGACAGGTAACAAGTATTTGACAAAACTAGAAAACTGAAATCACAACCATTTATGTTCATTTTGCAACTCAATTGTTGACATAAATTACCAGGCTAGAGGGATAGAAGAGAGAGGGATGAATCAGAACGAATAGCAACGGTACATGGGCAACAATGTCTGTCACAAATTATCTACTAATGTACAATGTATGCCAAAGAAGTAATGAATCACAGTATTTATCTCTCTCTCTCTCTCTCTCTTACACACACACATACATACATACACACACAAACACACACACACACACACACAAACACACATACTTTCTCTCTCTCTCATACACATTCACACACACACACTCACTCACTCACTCACTCACTCTCTCTCACTCTCTCTCTCTCTCTCGCCCCCTCCGAGCGTTATTTTCTCTTGACCAATATATCCGGCACCGAAGGCAACACACACACACACACACGTTAGCTTCCCTACTGCAGGCAACGGGTCAGGATATTTGTCATGTCAAACTGTTACTCGGTTAAGGGGAGATGGCCCACTTTTTTGGTCTATTAATTCATGCATTCATTTATTTCTTAGTTTCCTCGCTAGATCTCCCTCAAGCTTTAAAAAAAAAAAAACCCAGACCGTCCTTCGAGATAATTGTGTACATTTTTCGATAGACAAATGTGCCGGCCAAAGGCCGATTCCTCCTAATTTACAGGCTTGCTATCGCTCGCCAGGAAATAATCGACACCTAAATGACACGAACATTTTAATATTGACAAATAAATGGGGCGAAAGGTCTTACAATCGACAAACTAGTGGGGCGAACGTCTTAAAATCTGAAAACTAATGGGGCTACACATGATACTTACTTACTTTTGATGTGTTCGCCACTCTTCTAGCGGCACCAAGGAGCGCGGCGCCCCTCGTTATGGGTGGTGATTTTGGTGTAGTAGACTGTTTGAAGCGACAGCTCGCTCCCTCGCGAGGATGGGCTCGTCTGGCACTTTTTGCAGTTCGACCTCGAGGGCTGTCTTGAAGTTGTCTAACGAGACGTCCCTCATGTCTCTTACTCGCCGTGGGAGTTTGTTGAAGAGACGTGGGCCTCTGTGTGATAACCAGCCCTAAGCAGAAGGGGGACCAGAAAAACGACCCATCTCCCCTTAACTAAACGCCAAGTCACACCAACGATTTTGTGTTCTTTCCCCGAATGTTTTCTCGGCAACTCCGGTATGAGAGATAATAATTATGCTTCCAGTATAAAACTATCAATTGACCACTTGCGAGTTTCGTTCTATAAGGAAGTTGAAGCTGTAGACATCGATATTTAACATAATTTACAGCTAAAATACGGTCATAGTACATTTATAAATACATAAAACCCAATTCAACATACCATTTAACCATCAAAAACCTACATTATTATTGCATTTATATTTATTATCGATGTCTACAAATTCAACTTCCTTATAGCCTGAAACTCGCAAGTGGTCAATTGTCACAACAAATATGCCATGGGGTAGCAGAGTTGGGAGTATTATGTATAGTAATAACACAGTAATAATTATGTATAGTAATGTAATGTAGTAATAACCCTTAGAGTGCACATATGGATTACAACCTACAGTACAGTGCTCTAGGATATATTTATAGAGTGCACATATGGATTACAACCTACAGTACAGTGCTCTAGGATATATTTATAGAGTGCACATATGGATTACAACCTACAGTACAGTGCTCTAGGATATATTTATAGAGTGCACATATGGATTACAACCTACAGTACAGTGCTCTAGGATATATTTATAGAGTGCACATATGGATTACAACCTACAGTACAGTGCTCTAGGATATATTTATAGAGTGCACATATGGATTACAACCTACAGTACAGTGCTCTAGGATATATTTATAGAGTGCACATATGGATTACAACCTACAGTACAGTGCTCTAGGATATATTTATAGAGTGCACATATGGATTACAACCTACAGTACAGTGCTCTAGGATATTTATAGAGTGCACATATGGATTACAACCTACAGTACAGTGCTCTAGGATATATTTATAGAGTGCACATATGGATTACAACCTACAGTACAGTGCTCTAGGATATATTTATAGAGTGCACATATGGATTACAACCTACAGTACAGTGCTCTAGGATATATTTATTGTAGATGCTTGCATACTCTTCATTAAATGTCTTAAGGGGAGATGGGCTGTTTTTTTCTTTTTTTCTATTAATTCAATTAATTCCTTTATTTCTTAGTGTCCTCCATCAAACTTAGAAAAACACCCCCTAGACCCCCCTTCAAGATAAATTTGTACATTTTTCGGTAGAACATTTTCCCGGCCAAAGGCCGATTTATCCTAAAATTACAGGCTCGCTATCGCTCGCCAGGAAGAAATCGACACCTAAATGGCACAAAAGGTCTTAACATTGACAACGAAATAGGGCGAAAGGTGTTAAAATCGCCAAACTAATGGGCCGAACGTCGTAAAATCTGAAAACTAATGGGGCTAAACATGAGGGAGAAAAGTGTCCAGAAAACCAGCCCACCTCCCCTTAAGAACACTTATGCAATGGTTAACCCCTTCAGTAGTAGAGGACGCACTTATTATTTTAGCTTGCCTATCAGTAAATTATTTTATTCAGCTTAGGATGGAGCTTTAGACATCAGAGGGTTAATTGAGATAGACTTTAGCCTTCCGTCTCAGTAACTCACGACCACTCATCAATTTTCTACAGTCGCTCTCTCTTCGCCGCAATGTTGCATCTCTCTCACTATTCTACCGCTATTACAATAATCAGTGATCCTCAGAGCTCTCTCAGTGTATACCACCCCCTCTTCGGTAGAGCACGTAGCACCCATCTTGCAACACAATCCCACCCCTACTCTGTGCAACTCTCCAACACAAGAGTGAAACGTTATTCTCAGTCCTTCTTTTATTCAACAGCTGAGCTCTGGAAATCTCTCCCAGAATCAGCCTTCCCCTCTTCCTATGACATAAATTGCTTCAAACTCCGTGTGTCCAGGCACTTTGGCTCGAATGTCCCTTGATTTTGGCCCTGTCACTCTTTCAACTCTGGGGGAGGCACTCACTACAGGCTAATCTGCCTTTTGTCTCCCTCACTCACATATACATCTATATATAAAACAATAAGCAGAGTACAAGCCTACAATATAAACCGCAGGTAAATTTGATCGTACGACACCGGCTTAAAATAACCGTATGTTCAATTGTTGATGTTTTGTTTTGTTTTCTTAATTAAATGAGTAAGTAATAAAGTAAATACATAATAGGAATATTGAATAATAGCTAAATAATAACACTAGTAAATTAATATATAAATGAATACATGTTTCTAATTACTTGTGTCAAACTTATTATATAGCTTATTACTAAAACGGAAATATAATATTCTTTCATTGGTTTACTAAGGTTACTATAAACAAAAATCTGTACTCCAGGCAGAGCAAAAATAAATGACTGAAAGCAAGGAAAAATGTCCGTCAGAACTTACTTATTTCCTGAAATTAAACGGTCTAAAACAAAAACTACACGAAACCCAAAAGTTCCAGATATATGAGTAGAAGACTAGTCTCTCTATATAAAAAATGAGAGCGTCAAAAAAGTAATACGCTCATTAAGGGGAGATTTCCACTTCAGGGAGTTTTTTCTTGATCCCTTTCTCCCTCATGTTTGGCCCCATTGCTTTTGACATTTCAAGACATTTGCCCCATTAGTTTGGGGATTTTAATAACTTTCGCCCCATTTCTGTCAATTTTAAGACCTTTCGTGCCATTTAGGTGTCTATTTTTTCCTGGCGAGCGATAGCGAGCCTGTACTTTAAGAGCAACCGGCCTTTGGCCGGGAAATGTTTCTACCGAAAAATGTAAAAATTGATCTTGAAAGGGGCTCAAGGGGGTGTGATTTTAAGTTTGATGGAAGTCTAGGGAAAGCACTAAAAACCCCCTCTTAACATTTAGTCCATGAGCCAGGCCAGATATCGGTACCACCTGGGGTGACTAAACACGAATGGTACTAAAATGTTTATAGAGTGACTGTAAGTACATTAAGATATGATAGCCTTCTCGCACTGGTAGCTTAATCTAATTTTTTTGATGCAATAGGGGCGCTACCCAAAAATAAAGATTTTTAGCGTGACGCTCGGCGTTTTCCTCATTTTCTTTAAAATCCATCACACAATCATCGCGAAACTTTGAACACCTATGTAGAATTATATTCTCTACCAGAGTTGTTCCTAGGTATTTTTCAAATTTCCTCATATTTCGGAATATACTCTATATTTTGGGTATTTTCCTCTAAATCTAGAATAAATCCTTAAATATGGGGAACATTGAAAAATATATTCTAACAGCTCTTGTAGCTTATTTGATTCTCTACAAGAATTATTCCGATGTGTATTTCAAGTTTCTCCATATTTAGGGGTTTATTTCATATTTGGGGATTTTTTGTTATATTTTGGGGATAATTTATTATTGGAAGGAGCAAACATATGTAGAGTGGTTTCCATGTAATGTGTTTGTTTTGTTCATGGTTTAATGGTGATATTTTTTGCAGGTGTCTGTCGACTGTTTGACGGCAGGATGGAACCATCTGCGAGGAAGAGCACGGATCGACTGTATCATCCACTGCTAATGATGACAGCGATGCTCTGGTGTCACCACAGGATTTGGACTCCTGGAACACATTGCTCATGGCTGCAGAAATCAGGCAGCATGATCCAGTCCTGGAAGCAGCCAAGGGCCTTGAAGAAGGAGGAATACCACACATACATTATCACCGTAAATGTCGTAGTCTCTTTACAATGAAGAAGTCACTGGATTCTATCCTTGCCAAGGGTGTCAAGATAGAATCAGCAAGCGTCGACCCCAGGAGGAGGGCATCAAGGGATGCCCCTAGTACTAGCAGGGTGTATGCCAAAGTATGTATCTTCTGCGAGAAGTCAAGCAAGTACATAAAAACAACAAAGACAAGGGAGCCACTCATACAGTGTGTTGAGCTACGAGCAGATGAGAAGATTCGCAGAGCAGCAATAAGGAAACTCAACCAGAGAATCCTTGGTTTAGTTAGCAGAGACCTTGTTGCTGCAGAGGGTCACTACCACAAGTCGTGCTACAAACTCTTCACAAAAGATGATTTCCCAGCGGCCGCCAGGTCGGGTGCAGGTGAAATCAGGAAGAAAGCGAGGAAGCACGCTACGAAGAGGTTGAGACAGAAGCCCTCGAGGAACTCTGCTTGTATATAAGGACCAAATTATTCCCCAACCCAGAGGTACTGCCTATGACAAACCTCACATCTAGGCTTGAGAGATCCATGATGTCCCGTGGTATTATCCAACTGAAACCAGCGACAAAGAAACATGTTCGCCGAAAGATTGAAACCGAGTTTGGAGAATCACTACGCTTTGTCCCAGATGAGAAAGGAAAGCTTCTAATCTATCCACGCAGCCTCTCAATGGACGACCTTGCCCGGCAAGCACAAAATGGCCAAAGACCTGCAAGAAGGCACAGGAGCTAACTGTGAAGATGTCTTAACCCAAGCAGGAATGCAGCTGAGGAATGAGATCAATAACCCAGATGTGAGTCAGCCATGGCCTCCCGATACAGATCAGAATGTCATTCCTGCAGCAGTCACTCAATTCCTGCACACCCTGCTGACAGGAGAGTGTGAGTGTGAAACTCCCTCTGAAAGAGCTCAACGTCTTGCCACTTCCTTTGGCAGTGACTTGGTCTTTGCTGTTACCAGTGGCAAGACAAAACCACCCAAGCACGTACTGCTGACCAATGCTGTAAAGTCTTTGACAGGAAACACAGAACTGATCCGAACTCTGAATCGTCTTGGTCACTGTGTGTCTTACTCAATGTTTGAGGAGATCGATACAGCCCTTTGTATCCAAAGCTGGAATGCTCAAAGGATGACATTCCACTGCCAGCAAACATCTACCCTGGTGTGTTCACAACCCTGGCCTGGGATAACATTGACCGACTTGAAGAGACCCTAAGTGGAGCAGGTACTTCTCATAGAGTCAATGGCATTGCTGTCCAGTCCAAGGTTGCAGGCTCTGTGCCAGAGAAAGTCCTGCCAGAGATTACCAAGTCCAAGATAAGAAGCATCACTCAGACATCATCAATGCTGCCAATATACAATGTTGGGCGGCGGGCAGGGCCACCTAGGATTGAGACTGCGTATGTCGACACTACCAAGGAAGTCCAGGATTCAAAGACAAAGAACCATATCTGGCTTCTTACTCGAATGTCAGACCATGAGGACCAGTCCATCAGCAGTTGGACTGGGTTCAACATCAAAATGCGCAGAGACATTGCAGTGGTTCAGGACACTGTAAGCTACCTGCCCACTATCAATGCTCCCGCAACAGAAATGTCCACCGTTAATGAAATCTTGGAACAAACGCATGCTATCATGCAGTCCTTACAGCTTAACAAGATTGTGTGCATGTTTGATCAAGCACTCTATGCCAAAGCTGCCGAAGTTATCTGGAAACAAGAGAAGTTCAAGAACATTATCATCAGGATGGGCGTCTTCCACACAATCTGTAATCTCATCTCCACCATAGGAAAGAGGTTTTCAAGATGCAGGTCTTAGAGATCTGTGTGTGGAATCAGGTATCATCGCAGAAGGATCAGTGTCAGGAGTGATGAACGGCAAGAGGTACAACAGAGCAGTGAGACTACACAAGCTCGTGTATGAAGCACTGATGAGGCTTGCATGGAAAGGCTTCCTTTCATGGCTAGAAGAAAACCATTCAAGGGACATACACCATCTAGATGAAACACTGAAGGACATCAACAGCTTTCACAGCAATGTGTCTCAGAGACTCTTTCAAGAGCTGATGGAGAGTGAATCATGCACACATATCATGAAGCTTTTCCAAGTTTATCTTGAGACCCTCAGAGATGAACACAACCTCTCAGCATTCTGGATGTCATACCTGGACATGGTTGAGATCATGCTGGACTTAATTCGAGCCTCCAGAGAAGGCAACTGGATGCTCCACCTAGGAGCAATCCGACAGATGATACCGTGGTGTTTTGCCTATGACAAAGTGAACTATGCCCGGTTCCTAACCTACTACTATGCCTTGATGTCTCGACTGCCCATTGAACACCCAGAGGTCCATGAACACTTCATGCAAGGTGGCTTTTTCGGTCCAGATCGGTAGCAAGAATCCCTTTGGACGGATCCCTGTGGACCAGACAATCGAAGAGACGATCAACAAAGACACCCAGACACCAGGGGGCACAAAAGGCTTCAGCCTGAAAGGCGGAGCTGTCGCCAGGTACTACCTGACATCGGAGTATCGCAGCAGGTACTTAAGGCAGCTCAGGACTATGGTAGTAGGCCAAAAGTATACTGACTTCAGCCACCCAGACCTACAGATGCCCAGGATTAGAAGAGATGAGGCCGATGTCCAATCTTTAGTTCAACTGATGGAGACCAGCTGGTTGAACCCCTTCAACGCAGAGCAAGAAGATCTTGTCAGTTTGTCAACTGCGACTATGGCACCACCAGAAGTTGTCAAAGACCTTCTAGGGGCCTACAGAATAGGAGAGGATGCATATCAAGCCTTCAAGGAAGAGCGCCTGGAGATCGATACGCCAACTATACAGTTTCATGACACGATGACGAAGACGAAACTGAGAACGTTCACTAACATCAGAATGAAGCCACGCTCACAAGACCATGCCAAGGAGGTTATCTTAAAGGCTGACAGGAACCTATTTGGCCAGATGATCCTTGTTGCCGAGAACAGAAAGCTCAAAATGAGTGATGTCTTGGCTCATCCCCTGGGGCCTTTGCCTTGGGCACTTGCCAGCGGTGATGGGTCTCTCCGCAAGACCAACAAGGCTGCCCTCGCAAAGGAGTTAGAGAGGAATGTTTCTCCTGCAGAAGTGATACCCGAGCCCTCTGCTACCATAATTGATGGGATGAGCCTGGTCCACAAACTGAAGGGAAACGACAACACTTTTTCACAGCTTGCAGGTACAGCACTGAGTCACGCTGTTCATGAAGGTGCTAAGAGCAGGCGCATTGATGTTGTGTTTGATATCTACAAGGAGACATCCATCAAGGATGCAGAACGAGCCAAAAGAAGTGCAGGCACAGGAATTCATTTCAAGAACATTCAACCTGGGCACAACATCCAGCAGTGGAGAAAGTTACTCGGTAGTTCCTCCAACAAGGCAAGTCTTATCAAGTTCTTGGTAGAAGAATGGAAGGCACCACAGCACAGGGAGAAGCTCAAGGACAAGGAGCTGTATGTCACATGTGAGCAGCGCTGCTTCAAGATCACCAAAGAGCAGTGGGAAGAGGCTCCTGAGCTTAAGTCAACTCAAGAAGAAGCAGACACACGCCTTCTTCTCCATGCACTTCATGCAGCAGAATCTGGGAACAAGTCTGTCATCATCACTGCAGAAGATACAGACGTCATGGTGTTGTGTCTTGGCATGTGCCACAAGATCCCATCCCATCTGTTTCCAGAAGTGCGGGACGAAGAACCGGACAAGATTCCTGGATATCACCACACTGAGCCGCACACTGGGAGGCAGCGTGTGTGATTCATTGATTGGTATGCATGCCTTTACAGGCTGTGATACCGTCAGTGCATTCGCTGGCCGAGGGAAGATGACGACACTCAAGCAGGTGAAGATGGACAAGACATACCAGCATGCTTTTCACGAACTTGGACGCTCATGGGAAGTGTCTCCTGAACTCTTTGAGAAGCTACAGGAAATCACCTGCCACATGTACCTACCATCTACCCACACAACTAAGGTAAACAAGCTTCGGTATGAGCTGTTCTGTGCAAGACGTGGAGAGGTAGAGTCAAGTCAACTCCCTCCTTGTGAGGACTGCCTCTTCATGCATGCACTGCGTGCAAACTACCAGGCTGCGATCTGGAGGAGAAGTCTTCAGAGCCAGCCATTTGTTGCGAACCCAACAGACTGCGGTTGGATGACAGATGAGGACGGTAAGCTTGCCGTCAACTGGATGCGAGGCTCACCAGCACCAGATGCTGTTATGCAGCTACTGTCTTGCAAGTGTGTGCGGTCATGCGAACTCCCTAAGTGTACTTGCCTCAGCAATGGTCTAAAATGCACGGACATGTGCAGGTTACAGACATGTCAGAACAAGGCTATTGAAGAAGAGCCGGTGGCACAACAGTCAGATTCCGAGTCTGACGTAGATGATATTTAGGAGTAGTAATTTGCCATAATAGTATGTACAAGCCCATGGCATGCTTAGTGTGTATTTACAGGACTTGTATTAAATGTGACAATTACTATATGCATTTTGTTGACATTTAGGCATTCCTGTCCCCAAATTTGACATTTTAAAAAATTTCGGAATTTTCGGTAGGGTATGTCTATTCAAGAAGTGATAACGACCATTAAGCTACCAATGTGCAAGGGCTATCATATCAAAACATAAACTAGAGACATGTAGCAAGCTAAAAACACCTAAGAGAATTAGTCACCCCGGGTGGTACCGATATCCCAAAATTCGGGTCTTGGCTCATGGACTAATTCATCTCACTGACTTTCGCCCAGCAGTGGGGGGGGGGGGAGGGGGGGAAGTAATAATGCAAAGGCTTATGTGGATGGTCTTTTTGCAAACCCCCCCACCTCCCTCCTCGTTTTGTCGCATTAGTTTGGCGATTTAAGACGTTTCGCTCCATTCAGGTGACGATTTTTTGCTGGGCGACCGACAGCGACCCTGCAATTTCGGGGAAAACCGCGGGCATCGGCCGGGGACATTTGTTTACAGAAACATTAATCAATGTAGCTTGAATTGGGGTCTTTCGGGCGTTTTTAAACTTGAAGGGGGTCTAGTGAGGCTTTCTTCTTTAAAGCCAATGGAGCAAACACAAATATAATGCTATACAATCGAAAAAATCAATTGAAAAATCAATCATAATATCACTAATAACACAATATTCCCCAATTGTCAGATGAGCTAGTGTTAAGGGGAGATGGGGCGTTTTTCTACACCCCCTTCTCCCTCATGTTTACCTCCATTAGTTTTCAGATTTTAAGATGTTTGTCCCCATTAGTTTGTCGATTTTAAGAAATTTGGCCCCATTTCTTTGTCAATATTAAGACCTTTTGTGCTATTTACGTGTCGATTTTGTTTTCCTGGCGAACGATAGTGAGCCTGTAATTTTGGAAGAACCGGCCTTCGGCCGTGACATTTTTCTGCCGGAAAATGTATAAATTAATCTAGAAGGGGGATCTAATGGATTTTTTTTTATGGATGTCTAGGGAGGTAACTAAAAACAAAAACAAATAATAATAATAAACATGAAATAATCGACCAAAAAATATATCTTCCCCCTTAATCTACACATACGGCTTAACTGATGACGAAGACTGTGGCGCACTCTAGTAGCCAGGCGGACACCAGACGATTATAATATAGAGCATTGGATAAAACCTCTGGTGCTCAATGTATCTACAAGGTGTGAGTGACTCGGATAGACAGTGACAGGGCGTTGCTAAGCTCAAAATATATATTTTTTTTTCTATGTGACTGAGGGAGGCAAAAGGCAGAACTGCCTATAGCGAGTGCCTCCCCCATAGTTGAAAGAGTGACGGCCAAAATCAAGGGACGTTCGAGCCAAAATGCCTGGACACACGGAGTTTGAAGCAATTTAAGTCATAGGAAGAGGGAAAGACTGATTCTGGGAGAGAGTTCCAGAGCTCAGAAGTTGAATTAAAGAAAGTTTGAGAGCAACGTTTCACTCTTGGGTTGGAGAGTTGCACAGAGTAGGGGTGGGATTGTGTTGGAAGACGGGTACCACGTGCCCTACGTAAAGTAGGTGGCATATACTGGGAAAGCTCTGAGGAACACTGGTTATTATAGTAGGCCTAGCGAGAGAGATGCAACATTGCGGCAGAGAGAGAGAGATTGCAGAGAGTTGGTGAGTGGACGGGAGTTAATGATACGAAAGGCCTTCCTTTCAACTTTGTCTAGGAGAGCGGTGTGAGAGAAACCTCCCCACACATGTGAACAATACCCAATACAAGGACGCACTATGTCCCTGTACAGAGCAAGACGCTGTGCAGGGGTAAAGAACCCCCTAAGGCGGTTGAGCACACCCAGCTTCTGCGAGGCTGCCTTAGCAAGACTGGTAATATCACGGTATAGTAACATAAGGAGGTAGGCGCATGGCGGTAGTATTGGAACCACGACAGTCACTTGTTTGGGCCTATGTGACGTCACTCAATGACTCCTGTGTACCGTCTCCCTAGCCTAAATATGGTCTTCTAACAGGATCGGTATATTGCGTTTTCCACCGAAAATGTAAAGTGACATGGATAAACATAGACATATATAGGCCTAGTGTGACAGGACCCTAGTCTATTTGCTAAAGTTGTTATTTGTTGCATTTGAAGAATATATATATACGGCTATGAGGTAGTATATATACGGCTATGAGGTAGTATACGGCTATGAGGTAGTATATATAAGATGAGGCAGTATATACGGCTATGAGGCAGTATATACGGCTATGAGGTAGTATATATACGGCTATGAGGTAGTATATATACGGCTATGAGGTAGTATATATACGGCTATGAGGTAGTATATATATACGGCTATGAGGTAGTATATATATACGGCTATGAGGTAGTATATATATACGGCTATGAGGTAGTATATACGGCTATGAGGTAGTATATATACGGCTATGAGGTAGTATATATACGGCTATGAGGTAGTATATATACGGCTATGAGGTAGTATATACGGCTATGAGGTAGTATATATACGGCTATGAGGAGTTATACGGCTATGAGGTAGTATATACGGCTATGAGGTAGTTATATACGGCTATGAGTAGTATATATACGCTATGAGGTAGTATATACGGCTAGAGGTATATATACGGCTATGAGGTAGTATATATACGGCTATGAGGTAGTATATATACGGCTATGAGGTAGTATATATACGGCTATGAGGTAGTATATATACGGCTATGAGGTAGTATATATACGGCTATGAGGTAGTATATACGGCTATGAGGTAGTATATACGGCTATGAGGTAGTATATATACGGCTATGAGGTAGTATATATACGGCTATGAGGTAGTATATATACGGCTATGAGGTAGTATATATATAGCCGACGTCGCTTCAAATGTTACCGCGGAAATGCGATGATATTTTTGTCCACCTAATTGCCTAATATGTAGAGTAACGTCGATTGATATCGATAATGTTATTGTAGTAGGACCCAATCTACATGTTAGCATTGTTATTTGATATATGTGTAGTTTATATGAAGAGATATTTCGATGATGTTGGTGATTTTCGATTCGTCAGTCGGGAGAAAAGATAGGCCTAAACTGATTCTCGTTTATCCCTTGGTCAACTTCCTTTAAATTCACGTAGTTTGCTTCTGACACTCATCAACTTTCACCCAGTGATCGCGTGTGAGGGTGTATGAAGGCCTAGGGAATGTGGAGAGATGATTTGTATAAGTATATGGCCAGCTAGAGGGAACATAGATTTCTACGAAGCGAAATGGTGGCTGGGACTCGGAGTGGGGGGGGGGAGAAGAACGGACGGTGGTGCCCTCTGACGGCCAGAAAGAACACTATATCGGAGCCAAACAAGCCACGATGGTATACGAATATTTCACTAAATATTCGCTTATAGAATAATCAACGTTATTCCGACAACTATATCTTATATTATGACCGTACCATGGTTGAGCGTGAATTCACAAAATAAAAATAATTAATAAAAGTCTGTTTAGTACTTTTTTGAAACCTTTATGTATACGAGTTCAAAAATTAACTGCGTCTACCTTCTATTGTTACTATACCGTGGGTAATATGGTCCTTCCAAATGAGAGCAGAAGAAAAAGAGACAGGGGGTAGTGCTTGTTTTGTTGGTCTATCTAGTTATTTATTGGTATAATTTTTTAGTTTTCTCGCTAGACCTTCATCAAGCTTAAAAATACCCCCCCCCCCCCCCCGCTAGACCCCCCTTCAAGATAAATTTGTGAAATTTTCGGTACAAAAATGTCCCGGCCGAAGGCCGATTCCTCCTAAAATTACAGGTTCGCTAACACTCGCCAGGAAAAAATCAATACCTAAAAGGCACGAAAGGTCTTAATATTGACAAAGAAATGAGGTAAATTTCTCAAAATCTACAAACTAATGGAACAAACGTCTTAAAATCTAAAAAATACTGAGGCTAAACGTGAGGGTGAAGGGTGTCCATAAAAAGCGACTACCTCCCCCTTAAATATAAGGACCCCAGTGTTAACCCCTTCTGTACCGTCGACATCCTTTTTTATTTTATCCTAGCTACTACTAATCGATTTAATTCAATTTAGTAAAGATCTCTAGCATTTATAAGGCCTCGAACTATCTCATTCAACCCTTTTAACTACCGCAGATCCTTCCCAAGCTGCGTCAAATTGTCTAAATATAAATACAGCTAGAATGAAATACAACACACGTCGCTGGTACAAAAAGGGTTAATTTATGAAAGCCAATATGATATCAACCACATCTCTAAAGCCAACATACTACTTCTTCATATTTCGTTCATTAGCCGAAGGTGGGAGATAATAAATAAGATTGAGTCCGTAAATGTCATATATTAAATAGAGTACAAAGTTGTTAGGAGATGATTGTAATGTCTACTGGCAAAACACTAACGAGATTGTTAAATAATGTTGCATGTATTTGGAAGTGCAATAACTGAGCTAATATATTGTACATACATGGGCTTCATTAGATACACATTATATACAAAACGAGTATTTAATTAGCTAAATTTTATATGGGGGAGGAGGTATATATTTAATTGAGTATTGTAAATCAATAAATATCTGCTTAAGGGGGGGATGGGCGTGTTTATTTGCTCATTTATTTAGCATTTTATTTTAATGTTTTCCTCTAACGAGGAAACTAACAAAATAAATGAATAAATAACATATAGACCAAAAAAATAGCCACTGTGCCTCTTTTTGGGCGATTTTTGCATGTATTCATTATTTTTCTAGTTTCCTCCCTAGACCTCCATCAAATCTAAAAAAACATCCATTAGATCCCCCTTCTAGATTAATTTGTACATTTTTCGGTAGAAAAATGTCCCGGCCGAAGGCCGCTTCTTCCAACACTACAGGCTCACTATCGTTCGCCAGGGAAAAATAAATAGCACGAAAGGTCTAAATATTGACAAAGAAAGGGGGAAAACATCTTAACATCTGAAAACTAATGGGGCTAAACATGAGGGAGAAAGTGGTCCAGAAAACCGGCCCATGTGCCCTTACGCTAAGGGTGTTATAAGTCAAACATTTAATATAAAATCATCAAATTATATGTCACAAAATGTTGTAATAATGTTTTTATAGTAATTGGATAGAGAGGGATTTTAATAATAAAGGCATTTTGATTCATAGAACGTAAATAATGTTAAGATTTTATTGGAAATTAAATCTCTATGAATATTTAAATAGTATTCTCTACAGTATGTTACGATTTATGTGACGCATAATTTATAACATGTGATTACAATATGCTAATTTACTATATGATAATTTTAAAAGGCCATAATAATATTAGGGTATTTTGGCTTTCATTACTATATGCTAATTTAAAGTATTCTATTAATTCTCCAATGGGATATGTCGTTGGACAGTAATTATCTATCTATGGTTATTATACTGCTATCCGAACATTATATGGGGATACTATTATAATGACACATCCTTTGGGGGAAAACTTAAGGGAGCCCACTTCGCATTTTGTTTTCTCTTTCTCTCCCTCTCTCTCTTTGGCTTGTATCCATTCGGCCCCATTCAGCCTACTGTTTTAAGACATTTACCCCCATCAAGATGTCAATATTTTCCTGGCGAGCGGTAGCGAGCCAGCATATATATAATTTTGTAATCAGCAAGCTAAATTTGTACATTTTTCGATAGAAAAAAGTATCCGGCGAAGCCGGATTTCTCCATACAATGCTGGCTCGCTATCCCTCGCCAGGAAAATATTGACACCTGGATGGGGATAAATGTCTTAAAACAGTAGGCTGAATGGGGATGAATGGATACAAGCCAAAGAGAGAGGGAGAGAAAGAAAGAAGAAAAAGAAAAAAACAACGAAGTGGGCTCCCTTAAGTTTTCCCCTAAAGGATGTGTTATTAAAAAAGTATCCCCATATAATGTTCGGATAGCAGTATAATAACCATAGCTAGATAATTACTGTCCAACGACATATTCCATCACAGAGAATTAATAGAATAATTTAAATTAGCATATAGTAATGAAAGCCAAAATACCCTAATATTATTGTGGCCTTTTAAGGGGATAGTGGCCGGTTTGTTGGTCTATTAGTTCATGAATTAATTTATTTTTTAGTTTCCTCGCCAGACCTGGATCGACATCCGGATGGGAATAAACGTCCTAAAACAGTTGGCCGAATGGATCCAAATGGATACAAGCCAGAGAAAGAGAGAAAAGGAGAGAAAGATAAAACAAAGCAGGTGACCCCCCTTAAGTAGCCTATATATATATATATATATAGTCATGTATTATAGTACGATAATTTATGAGTGTTTACGACAATCATACTATAACACCTACGAACAATTATATATATTTATTATTTTAGTAAGTTTGAGAATTGTTATTGTATTAATATATTACGGTATACTTATGGCGAATATACTTAGCTTAGGAATGGTCTCTCGCGTTGAAAATTATGTCAATATCAACAACTTTTGCTCCTTCAAGACCGAGAAAGTTTGTCTACTATTTGTAACCCTTTCTGTACCGATGACGTATTTTTCATTTGATTTCAGATACATTTGGAAGATTTCACGATGCTTAGGAAGATATGTGGGGTGTTTGAGATAGTTTGACGCTTTATTATTACTAGAGGTCCTTCCTAATCTGACTAAAGTCTTCTAATAGTTGCCAGAATAGGATAAAGAAAGGACGTCCTCGGTACTGAAGGGGTTAACATTACTAAGCGATTATGCCTATCTTTGGTTATCTCGTATTGGTTGACATCGGTTGGATTACTAGTGGACACATACACGGTTTAAGGGGAGAGGGGCGTTTGTCTGCACTCCCTTCTCCCTCATGTTTAACCCCATTAGTTTTGAGATTTTAAGACGTTTGGCCCATTAGTTTGGCGATTTTAACACCTTTAGCTCCATTTCGTTGTCAATTTCAAAACATAGTGCCATTTAGGTGTCGATTTTTCCTGGCGAGCGATAGCGAGCCTGTAACTATAAGAGGAATCGGCCTTCGGCCGGGAAATTGTTCTACCGAAAAATGTACAAATTGATATTGAGGAGGGGGATCTAGGGGGTGTTTTACTAAGTTTGAGGGAGGTCTAGCGAGGAAACTAAAAATATAATTGAATTAATGATTCAATAGACCAAAACAAAAAACCCAGCCACTAGCCCCTTAAATAATGTGGAAACTGTTGTGCACTCTAATAGGAAAGCTAAAACCAGACTATTATATATAGCTTTGAAAATAACTCTTATGGGTAATTTATATGCAAGGTGAATGGCTCTGGTGGACAGTGTCATGGCTTAACTATAATTATAGTATGTGTAGAGCATGTGTGAAGTGTTACAGATAGGTGTGTAGAGTGAGAGTGAGGTACCATAATATGTAACAGTTGTGTAGCTCAACAGATGTGTGGTGGTCCGTCAGTCGCACCTGCCTCATTCCTCCTACCACCACCACCACCACTCCTTCCCCTCCTACACATCTGTATCATAACCTCACACTACTACTACCACCACTCCTACCCCTCCACTACACCACCTACCCCTCCAACACCACCACTCCTTCCCCTCCACTACACCACCTACCCCTCCAACACCACCACCACTCCTACACATCTGTATCATAACCTCACACTACCACTACCACCACGACCACCACTCCTTCCCCTCCACTACACCACCTACCCCTCCAACACCACCACTCCTTCCCCTCCTACACATCTGTATCATAACCTCACACTACTACTACCACCACTCCTACCCCTCCACTACACCACCTACCCCTCCAACACCACCACGACCACCACTCCTTCCCCTCCACTACACCACCTACCCCTCCAACACCACCACCACTCCTACACATCTGTATCATAACCTCACACTACCACTACCACCACCACCACCACTCCTTCCCCTCCACTACACCACCTACCCCTCCAACACCACCACCACTCCTTCCCCTCCTACACACTAGTACCTCGCTACCGCCAGACGCTGCAGACGCTCTGTCAACGCTCTCACGATATCGATCATAATTTGAGTATTAACTACTCATCCTCTTCATTCTTGTGCATGAAAGGTGGTTAAGAGCACGTTTAACTATCCTGTACTTTAGTAAGTAACACTGCACGATATTTCGCTGTGTATTGACTGATAAACTTTGTGTTTATCACAAGACTCCTGCTCGGACAGGGCGCCACTAGCGCCATCTGTTGTTTTGTTTTGTTTGTAAACAAACGCTGTCTTCTTAGTTGATATAAAATCGTAGCCCCTAATTTTACCCATTACCTACTATAGTAAGTATCAATTTAACTGCCTTGTATGTAAGTAAAGCTTTGCATATTAATTTGCTAATAAACAATATTGTGTACTAACTAACCTGCCTACAGGAACGAACGCCGACGCCATTTTGTAAACAATTTTGTTTTGGGATTACACATATTAAATTCCAGCCAATTTTGTAGTAAATTTAAGTGCATTCATTTATCTTTTCCCCCTAGATATATTCTTGACTTTTTCTCCTCAGAGATTTTACTTTAAGCTAAGGGTGGTATTTGTACAAACTAACCTAGCCTAACCCAACCTGCCAAGCTTTTAACCTAATCCAAACCTAGCCTAGCCTATAGCCAGCCAATCTGTTGTTCTTATTAACTCTAGTAGATATTGTATTTAGTATCCTACTGTAGCTATATATATCTGTAATTTTAGTTGTTGCTTGCACGATCTTGTAGTAACCTTTGACTGATACGTTTTGTTTTGTTTTATCTAAAAAGAGTAGGCTACAGCTTTACTAGGCTACAGTGACACCAGGGCCATCTGTTGATACAGTATATTAACCCCTTGTGTGCGGTCACACTTTATTTTTATATAATCTCTATTTGGTGAATTGTATATTTAGTTACATATTCTGTTATATATATTTGTTTAAGGTTAGGTTATCACACCTGGTAGCCTATTTCTGCGTATTTCAATTTTATTTTCGGTTAGGCTATTCAACGCTGGTAGCCTATTGGTGCGCATTTAAATTTAAAAAAAACGTTTGGTTAGGCTATCGCCCCTGGAAGCCTAATTCTGCGTATCTCAATTTTTTTGTTTTCGGTTAGGCTATCACCCCTGATAACCTATTGTTGTGTATTTCAACATTGTTTTCGGTTGAAGTGATTGAAGTGTTTCTAAAGTGAGTGAAGTGTTTTAAAGTGAGTTAAGTGTTTTAAAGTGAGTTAAGTGTTTTAAAGTGAGTGAAGTGATCTGAAGAAACTGACTGTTACCATGCCTCGCACTTGTACGAACTGCGCCAGTAGGTTTGGTGAGTCCATGTTTGTTACTGTCGATCTTCAAGTCTGCCGTCTCTGCCAGCAACAAGAGAATTTGACAGTGAAATTAGATGAAGCCTACAACAAGATCAACGTCCTCACCATGAAGCTGGAATCACTCCAAGAGTTTGTAACACTCAACGTTGGAGTACCACAAACTTCAATTGTCACCGCAACTCCAGCAGCCACCAACGCCCCAACGTCAACTGCCAACAGTTCAACGCCTGCAGTAGCCATTTCATCTGATGGTTCCGATACTCAAGAAACAAATAGTAACTCTCTTCCCCCTCAAGACAACTTCCGTGTTGTGAGGAACAACGTTTGCCCCAAGACCAGGAAACCCCTACCGATTACCGAGTGTCAAAACCGCTTCCAGATACTCGCAGACTCAGATGACGAAGCGGAAATAGAAGAAGTCCGGCTCGTGGGAGACTCGATGATACGTGGTCAGCTCACAGAGTTTTGCGCCAGAGCACCTAAGACCAGGAAGCGTTTTTGTATCCCTGGTGGTGGTGTGGACGACGTAGTTGCTGCAGTTGACGAAGTATCTAAGCTAGCCCCTGCTAATACAATGTACGTCATCCACGTTGGATCCAACGATGTACAGCGAACCCGGTCGGAAGATTTGCTTTTAAAGTACCAGCAGCTGATCAAGTCGTTTAAGGAGAAGTCATCAAGGATCATCGTCTCAGGAATCGTCCCCCGGCTTGGTGTAGAGAGCCGATTTTACAACATAGCCACCAGCACAAATCGTTGTCTAGCAAACCTCTGCAGGAAGGAAAACGTGGGATTCGTCGACACCTGGGACAATTTCTACTACGATGACTATTTGTTTTCGGACGATGGAGTTCATCTGAACCAGGTGGGAGCAGCACGTTTTGGGCGTCTTCTCAAGATGCGGTGAAGGATTTTCGGAGAAGAAATCGACTCAGCACAGGACAACCAGGAAGGAGGACCGAAGACAGCGAGGGCGGCAACCTGCGAAGGAATTAAATGCTAATCTGTCAAGAACCGCGAATTTGGATAAAGCTCCACCAACACGACCCAAATTAAAAACCGCCAGGGATAACGACCGAGGACCGATGTCAGCCATGAATGTAAATGTAGATCCGATCAGAACCAAAAATTTGATTAAAGAACGTTCTGTGAGTTCTAAAGCCGCAACTTTAAAGGTTTTCTATGCAAACGCTCGTAGCATACGCAATAAATTTTCAGATTTAGAGGAACTAGTGTTTACTGAAAATTATGATGTGATTGGTATAACAGAATCTTGGCTCAATACAGTAGATAGAGACTTTTTAGCAGAGTATTCACTTCCCGGTTATGTAATGTTTGAGAAAAACCGAATAAATAAAAATGGAGGTGGCGTTTTATTTTATATCAAAGAAAGTCTTAACCCGACCCTCTTGTCAAAACCTCAAATTGTGCTAATAAAGAATAATAAAGGTACAAAAATAATACTTGCATTAATATACAGACCTCCAGCTCAATCAGTGCAAACTGACCGAGAAATTTATGAACAAATTGCAGATGTAAGTAACTCACAAGATACCATATTTTTTGGCGACTTTAATTTACCTGTGACCAAGTGGGGCGATACTCTTACTTCACAATCCGGACATGACTTGTATACGAACTTGCAAGAGAGTTCGCTTTATCAATTTGTTCGAACACCGACCCGTGGTAATAACGTTCTTGACATTGTACTTGCAACAAAAGAAGAATTAATAGAGAATTTGAATGTTGGTGATGAATTCAGTAACAGCGACCATCGTACGATAACTTTCACTTTAAACTTTACTAGTAACGAACCAAATAGTAGCATCGAAAAAGTCCCTAATTTCAAGAAAGCAAACTTTCATAAACTTAGAGCTATGTTTAAAGAAACTGACTGGAGCTTTTTAATTAACAATAACGACATAAATACATCTTGGAAGTTATTCGAAACCACTTACCTAAAAGCAGTGCA
The DNA here is from genome assembly GCA_032716605.1 of Paralithodes platypus. Classification (NCBI taxonomy): domain Eukaryota; kingdom Metazoa; phylum Arthropoda; class Malacostraca; order Decapoda; family Lithodidae; genus Paralithodes; species Paralithodes platypus. The sequence goes on along the minus strand of CM064498.1, from coordinate 38,303,556 downwards.
AGACTGCATACCATCGAAAATACGGCGTCCAGGCCATAACAATAAGCCCAAATGGTGGAATAAAGATATTTCAAACTGCCTGCTTGCTAAAAAATTTGCTAATGATAGATTAAAATCCTCACAAAATGACGAAGAACGGGTGAAATTTGTAGAGCTACGACGCAAAGCCAAAAAGTTAATTAAGCAAAGTAAAAAGACCCTAGAGTTACATATTGCGAATCAAAGTAAAACAAACCCGAAAGAATTCTATAGTTATATCAGAAAGAAAAAAGTAGTTACTTCAACTGTTGGACCGTTAGTCGATGAAAATGGAGAATACACCAAAGACTAAGTACAAATGAGTAATGCCCTCAATACCTTCTTTGCATCAGTTTTTACAACAGAAGACCTCAGTGATATCCCTACACCATCGCCGATTCAGATTGATAATTCAGATGTTCTAAGCAATATCACCGTTACAGAGAGAGAAGTATTTAATTGTTTAGATAAACTCAAGGTAAATAAAACGCCTGGACCTGATACAATCTCGCCTAGAGTTCTAAAGGAAGCTAAGGATGAGCTCTCCAAACCACTGACATTACTATTCAATAAATCCTTGCAGTCTGGAACTATGCCTGATCAGTGGAAGATAGCCAACGTAACACTGATATTAAAAAAAGGCAGCAAATCCCTACCCAGTAACTATCGTCCAATTAGCTTAACCTCAGTTGTATGTAAAATGCTAGAAACGGTCATAAGAGACAGACTCGTAAATCACTTAGAGGAAAATAACATACTTAAAGGACAAGCAGCCTAGAAGGGTCACTAGATCTGTTGTTGCTTGATTTCCTTTGTACTCCTTTGTACTCCTTTGTACACATCTGTATCATAACCTCACACTACCACTATCACCACTCCTACCCCTCCACTACACCACCTACCCCTCCAACATCACCACCACCACCACCACTCCTACTCCTCCTCCACACCTGCCTCTTACCTCCCACCACCACCACCACTCCTACCCCTCCTTCACACCTGCCTCATACCTACCACCACCACCCCTACACCTCCTCCACTACATCCCCTACCCCTCCTCCACACCCATACACCTCCTCCACACCCCTACCCCCCCTCTACCACACTCCCTACCCCTCCTCCACATCCCTACCCCCATCCACCACACCCCCTACCCCTCCACCACACCCATACCCCTCCTCCACACCCCTATTCCCCCCCTCCACCACCACTCCTACCACTCCACCACACCCCTCCCCCTCCTCCACACCCCCCACCCCTTCACCACCACCCCTACCTCTCCTCCACACCCAAACCCCTCCTCCACACTCTGGCTACTATTAGACGATATTATTCAGTTTAAAATGGGTCTCCAGCAATTAACAGGCTTCAAACTATCTCACCTAACCATTTTTACTACCACAGATCCTTCTTAAACTGCACAAAATCGTCTAAACATAGCTATAATGAAATGTAAAGGACGTCGCCGGTACCCATATTGCCGTGGATGATGGGGCCACCGTCACCAGTGGCTTGATGGAGGTCATTAAGGGGAGATGGGTCGTTTTTCTGGTCCCCCTTCTCCCTCGTGTTTAGCCCCATTAGTTTTTAAATTTAATGACGTGCGGCCCATTAGTTTGGCGACTTTCAGGCCTTTCGCCCCACTTCAATGTCAATTTTAAAACCTATCGTGCCATTTAGGTGTCTATTTTTTCCTGGCGAGCGATAGCGAGCCTGTAATTATAAGAGGAATCGGCCTTCGAGCGGAACATTTTTCTACCGAAAAAATTTACACATTTTTCATGAAGGGGGGTCTAGGGAGTGTTTTTTCTAAGTTAAGGGAGGCCTAGCGAGGAAGCTTAAAAATAAATGAATACATTAATTAATAGACCAAAAAAAAAAAAAAAAAAAAACAGTTCCCTTAACGCACTTTTTCCGGTGGTGGTCAAAGGGGTATACCATTATAATTACTAACATCACACAACCATACAAATAGCCTGTAATGAGAGAGAGAGAGAGAGAGTGTGTGTGTGTGTGTGTGTGTGTGCCTATATTCTTTAATAAAACAATTCAATATTTTGTCCATGTTGCATTACTAACGGACTAAGTCTTTCTTTTCTTCCAGTTTATATGGAAATGACATTCTGTAAATTGTACTATCTCTCTCACTAACTCACTCACTCACTCATTCACACACACTCTCTCTCTCTCTCTCTCACACACACACACACACACTCTCTCTCACTCACTCACTCTCTCTGTATCTCTCTCTCACTCTCTCTCTCCTCCCATGGTCCAACAGTCAGTAAATCAAATATTAAATAACTCACATTCCTCAGTTCACATGCCATAAATTTCACTTACATTCCCAGGACAGTGTACGTGTGTGTGCCTTGTTGTGTGCGAGCGTGTGTCTGTGTGAGAGAGAGAGAGAGAGAGAGAGAGAGAGAGAGAGAGAGAGAGAAGTGAGGGATTAGGTATTATAACACCAGCGTACGTCTTTCTACCATTCAACAATTCACTAACTCTTCCGACTATGGTAGACTCCCCTTCTCCCTCATGTTTAGCATTTTAGTTTTGAGATTTTAGGACGTTTGTTCCGTTAGTTTGGCGATTTTGAGACATTTCGCCTAGTTTCTTCATCAATATTAAGACCTTGCGTGCCATTTAGGTGTCGATTATCACTCCTACATAAATGCCTTCAAGCTAATGAAACCACACGCTATGTAAGATAATGACTGTATTATTATTTGGCAAACTATATTAAAATTTAACTATGATGACTAATTTAGAGAAGGGGAAACATTGTAATTCATCAAACTTGCAATATTCAATAAAGGCCAGCTAAGAAATTATTACGAAAACAAAATAATAGCAATATATATATACATTAGAATTCAGCAACAATGCAATATCCAATAAAGGCCAGCTAAGAAATGATTATGAAAACAAATATTAACAGCAATATATAAAAACATTGAAATTCATCAACATTCAATAAAGGCAGGATAAATAAATGATTATGAAAAAAAAATATTGGCGATATATAAAATGAAAATAAAGAAATCTTCAACAAGGAAAGCACAAAGTAAACAATGCTAATGTGTGACAATAAAGCTGGTATCACATGAGAGCCTTTATAGTCAACATTCGGTGATCAAACATTGTTCTGGCAACATTTGACCCTGGTATCGGAAACTAGGCTGATGATAGATGAATTTAGGTGACAGAAATATTTAAAAAAATTACCTCCTAAGCTGCCAGACCAGTGTTAAGGATAAATGTTGAGGGAAAAAGTGCTTGTGTGATAGCGCCTTAAGGGGAGGCAGACCGTTTTTTTGTACCCCCTTCTCCGTAATGTTTAGCCCCACTAGTTTTGAGATTATAAGAAGTTCGGCTCATTAGTTTGGCGATTTTAACACCTTTCGCCCCATTTCGTTGTCCATTTTAAGACCTTTCGTGCCATTTAGGTGACGATAATTTCCTGGCGAGCGATAGCGAGCCTTCAATTTTAAGAGGAATCGGCCTTCGGCCAGGACATTTTTCTACCGAAAAATTAACAAATTTATCTAGAGGGTGTTTTTCTAAGCTTGATGGAGGTCTAGGGAGGAAACTAAAAAAACATATGAATAAATTAATTAATAAACCAAACAAACGGCCAGTCTCCTCTTAACATCCAACTCTTTCTCTCTAGTGACGACCGGAAAGTCACTAATGGGTATATCCGTCGGGGATCTAGGTGTCGTAAAGTGACGGTCAACATAGTACATATCCTATTTTATCATCTGGCGGAAAAGGTTATCTGCTAGCAGCTGCCATCGCTATACTTAAGGGGGTAGTGCTTGGTTTTTGGTGTATATTTGTTTGTGTTTCCTCGCTAGACCTAAATCAAGCTTATAAAAACACCCCCTAGATCCCCTTTCAAGAATAAATTGTAAATATTTCGGCCAAAGGCCGATTCCTTCTAAAATTACAGGCTCGCTATCGCTCGCCAGGAAAAAAATTGACACCTAAATGGCACGAAAGGTCTTAATATTGACAAATAATTGAGGCAATAGGTCTTAAAATCACCAAACTAACGGAACGGACGTCTTAAAATCTCAAAACGAATATGCTAAACATGAGGGAGAAGTTGGTCCAGAAAAAGCGACTACCTCCCCCTTAATGAAAACATATGTAACTACGATGTCTATGCATCATTATGATATCAAGTTTCATAATCACAATATTATAATATCGCCACAAATTCTTCGTAATAACTAAGCAATTAAAGTGGGAACATGCCAATTTACCTTCAGCTGAAAACATTAGATTATCGTCACATTTAACAACTCATAATTGTTTTTTGTTTTTTGTTTTTTTTCTACTGTCTTGATAGCGTAATGCATAAGTACTTGGAATTTCGGTGTGAGTATCCTAGGTTCGAGTCCATGGAGTGCCACATGTATTTCTTGATTTCATTAATTGAGTTTAGAAGTGAAGTTGGTTGGTGAAAAAATATAATAATTCAACACATCTCATAACACAACTCATAACACCAGTGATTGCAAATACTGTTTCGTGTCTTGGTGTCATAACAAGAGATCAGAGGATTAAGGAAAAGTCAAACTAACGGTTTACCTTCAATTTTCGATCGTTAACTTACACTGTCAAACTTGGAGGGTCTGAACAGGAGTATGACAATGGTATACAGAATCACTGGATATACTGATAGTCATTTACCTTTCTATCCATATACGCTATCTATCTATCCATTGCCGGACGCCTTACTCTCCTTTATGAGGGTGGACATACACAAAATTCCCCCAAGCGGACCCATACCCTGTGAGGACAACCCATGCCAGTTTACTGAAGGACTTATAGGATTGACCACTCAACTTAAAGTCCGTCTGACTCCAAGGCCTTCTATGTACCTGTTTAGCACTATTTGGGTAGGTTTATTACTACCAATATATACCTTCTTACGACCATATTATTATAGACACCTTCACCATCGTTTTAATACCCAAAATATTTGCCAGTGAACTATATGAACAACGTCTGGGCTCATTGGCTTTGATATAGGTAACTATACTGCCAATAGACTGCCTTAGGTGGCCGACATAGTAGGTTTAATTGGTATTTTGACAGTGCACATATGTTTTGATGGTGACTAACGAGCGTGTTGGCGTGTTTGTGGTGGTGGGGTAAAAGTTGAAGGCATCTGGGGTGGTGTGTCAACAAGTTCTGCGGTAATCCCTGGTGGTTATATACTACTGTGGTCTGCAGAGTGTGGCGGGTTTGTCACACTCTGCAACTTTCTCATACGCAGTTGTCGTTTTAATACCTCTCTCTCTCTCTCTCTCTCTCTCTCTCTCTCTCTCTCTCTCTCTCTCTCTCTCTCTCGCTCGCTCTCGCTCGCTCTCGCTCTCGCTCGCTCTCGCTCTCTCTCTCTCTCTCTCTCTCTCTCTCTCCACTTCATCATTTTCCCTTGGTTCAGTGAAGTTGACATTTTTTATCCATATATTGTCCAAGGGTATGAATTATATACATATGTAAATATTAATAATCTTTGTTAACCCATAGTGGATAACAATATGAAAACTTTATATATATATATATATACCGGTATATTATATATATATATATATATACCGGTATATATATATATATATATATATATATATATATCTATATATATAATATATACAGTATATACCGGTGTGTATATATATATATATACGGTATATATATATATATTTTTTTTTTATTTACATTTTTTAGAAGTAAATATAATATTCATATGTGTATCATATATTATATACCTGGGTACAGCATATTAACTGGCTTACAAACTAACTGTAAGTAACACCAGCAACACCTACGACACACCATTAACACTTACAGTGGAATTAACACCACCATAAACACCAACACCAATAACAGTAACAGTCCTGATGTGGCGGCGTCTACGCCGTGGGGCCACCTCCCGAGGCTGCCAACCGCGGATGGCTGCCGACCCTCCACGGCCGAAGACAAAATCAACGACCAGTGGAGGAAAACCGGATGCCGGCCGCGGGGAGCAGTTTCGGGAGCCAAACCGTCACAACCATCCCCTGCCCCCTCCCTGGGGGCACGGGTCCTTGGAGTGGCTTCGGTCGCGCCGGGAATTTCCACACCTCTCACACCACACACATCACACAGTTTTTCCTACACCGAGAAATGACTCTCCGGCTGTCATTTCTCGAAGACTTCTTCTAGCCGGAGACATTGAGAGCAACCCAGGACCCACGTACACATACATATGTCCAACTTGCTCAAAACCCATCACTTCGAGTCGCCATACTAAGGGTTCAGTTCTCTGCAATTCATGCGGGAACTGGACCCACTTCACCTGCACAACACTTGCCTCCAAGAAACACTACACAAACACCTGGACCTGTTCCTCATGCCCCTCCCTCTCCCAGTCAAATCCCTCACCCAAAACCCGTCCACCTCTCCTCCCCAGCCCACCTAACCTTCCCATATCATCCACTCCCCCCCCTAAAACCCGTCCACCTCTCCTCCCTAACCCACCTAACCTTCCCATACCATCCACATCCTCAACTCAACACACCACACCCCATCCTAATACATTCCAACCCCCATCTCCTGCTCCCCAATCCCCACCCCCACCTCACCCATCCCAACCCAGCCCCTCCCTCACCCCCACCCCCACCCCATCCTCGTGCAGCAGCACCCAACATACATCGTGCACATAACATTAACATTCTTCAACTGAACATAGATGGCATCAACACAAAGAAACACGAACTCTCACACTTCATCAAACAACACAACATACACATTGCCATCTTACAAGAAACAAAACTCCGCACAACACAAAAAACACCCACATTTCATAATTTCACCACCATCAGACAAGACCGGGCTGTCGGCGGGGGCGGTGGACTCATCACCCTGGTACACAAAGAAATATCATACATAGTAACCAGTGTACAAACCAAATCCCTCCTCCCCCCAAATGATAACACAACAGAAATACAATCAATTAAAATACGCACTGGCAACAACTCCAACATAACCATCATAAACACATACATCCCTTCCCAAACATCCCCTACAGTACCAAATGAATACAGACCACACTTACAACACATCACAAACACCCCACACACCTCACACATCATCCTGGGTGGTGACTTCAATGCCAAGACGTCGGCCTGGTTTGTCGACAACCCCGACACAGACAGAGGGCTGGTACTACAAAACCAAACCGATAACCTCATCATCCTTAACGACATCCATCAACATACCCATATTCCTCACCAAGCCCTCTATAACCCATCATCTCCTGACATCACCTTTTGCTCGCCCCCACAACATCTGGAGGGTGGTCAGAACCTTAGGCTCTGACCACCTCCCGATCATTATCACCACCAAAACCAGACTCACCCCAGCTAGCCACAAACACACATACACCAATTATAAAAGAGCTAACTGGGAAGCATTCACAAATGAGACAGAACAACACTTCACAACTCTAAACAGTACACCCATCACTAACATCAACAATGCTGTACACATACTCAATAAAACTATCCAAAACGCTGACAAGAAACACATTCCAAGAGGTAACAGAAAAGACACAACCCCAACTTCACACCAGAAATTCAAAACCTCATCAGACAATGCGACATACTGAAACACTCCCCAGCACCCCACACACAAGACATCACACAACAAATTCAAGCACTCAACACCCAAACTAACAACAAAATACAAGAACAACAAAAACTAAATTGGAATAACTTCTTACAAACACTTGATCACAAAACAAACCCCAAAAAACTCTACAAAACACTAAACAGCATCACACTTTCCAACAGCAACACAACACAATCACATGCTGCAATCACAACAACAGACTCTACTCCTTCATGTAAACAACAAGCAAACACTCTCATCAATCACTTTTCACATGTCAGCCACCTAAAACCTCACAAAGACGACTGACGTGTCATCCGACGTAAGAGACAATTCCCCACAGACCCTGACTATACACCCTTCACCAATCACCAGACAAAGCATATCATCAACAATCTCAAGCACTCACCCACCTGTGGCCTAGACAACATAAGCAACATACACCTCAGACACCTGGGACCACAAGGCATACAAGCACTCACTAACATATCAAACTACAGCTATTCACACAACACAATACCAGACATTTGGAAGCATGGTATCATCATCACATTCCCCAAACCCAACAAAGACTCCACGCTACCCTCCTCGCACCGCCCCATCACACTTCTTTGCTCCCCCTCCAAAGTCATGGAACGCCTAGTATTACAACTAATTACACCTGACCTACCCCTAGCTCCAACACAACATGGCTTTTGGCCACTGCACTCCACAAACACTCTTCTCACAGACCTTACACAAAGAGCTTTCGACGGCATCAACTCAGCTAGACCACCACACAGATCACTATTAGCCACACTCGACATTAGTAAAGCCTTCGATGCCATCCCCCGCCACAACCTAGCAAACAAAATCTACAACACAAACATGCACAACAACACAAAAAGGTGGCTGGCCAACTTCCTAGCAGGCAGATGTGCACACATATCTTTTGCCGGTCAGTCATCTAAAATCAGAAACTTTCCAACCGGAGTCCCACAAGGATCCGTCCTATCGCCCGCACTCTTCAATCTGTACATGCACGATATAACTACACCCAATACGCCCCAAATAAACTTAGCCTCCTATGCAGATGACATAACACTCACATGCACACACCATGACCCAAAAAGATCAACAGATCTCCTTCAACCCTATCTCAACACACTACATGGTTGGTGCACTACAAACAGACTTAATCTAGCCCCAGCCAAATCCACCGCAACCCTGCTCACAAGTTGGACAGGAGAACACGAATACATCCCTCAACTCACCATGAACAACACACCCCTAACACATACACACACACCCAAAATCCTAGGAGTAACATATGATACTCATATGACATTCAAACAGCACACCACAAACATTAAAAAGAAACTGACACCCAGACTTAACGCCCTCAGGTCACTTGCTCACACAAAATTTGGACACAACAAAGAAACTACCACCACAGTATATAAACAATACATAAGATCAGTGATGGAATACGCAAGCCCAGCCTGGGCTTCTAACCTAGCTGAAACACATCATAAGACCTTACAGACTATTCAAAACAAAGCCCTGAAGATCATTACAGGCTGCACAGCTACTTCACCCACAGATCACCTACATCAAGAAACCAAAATTCTCAAAGTCAAAGACCATCTGGACATGAGAGGCACTCAATTCCTGGCAGCAGCTTCCACGAACCAAGACCACCCACTAAACTACATGGCAACACACCCACAGACACCAAGAAATATCAAAACAACACCCAGCACACGGTATCACACACAATTATTGTCCTCTCTCCCTCCCTGCCCACCCCGAACTAACTTCCAGAAGCACATCCATACTCATATCTCTCACCGATCCATCCACTCACTCACAGACAACACGCAGCTGCATGCACGACCTCCCGAAATCCATCCTTCCGAATCCTCCCTTCCTCGCGAGGACAGAGTCCACCTGGCCAGGCTGAGATGCGGACACCATCCAGCTCTCCTGAGCTATCAGAAGAGACTGGATGACTCCGTTGTCGACGCCTGCCCGGGATGTAACACAGCACCCCATACCATTAAACACATCATAGAAGACTGCATTTCACACAACCACTTACGCCAACAACACAATCTACACTCAATGAGAGCTCAGTGGGAAAGCCCGATCGTGGCCATGGCCTTTCTCAGGGACTCGGGGCTGTTCGGCCAGGCAGCTTAGGGAACAACAACAACAACAACAGTAACAGTAACAGTCAGTGACACACACACACACATACACAGACACACACACACACACACACACACACACTGGCTATCATATTGCCATTTACCTCATCAACTTTTAGATGGAAAAAATGGGCGCTTCGACAAAAGTCAGGGGCTAAATTAAAATCCTGCTGAAATTTAGGGTAGTGGAAGTGTTAGTTCGTTCTCATCTCTCTCTCTCCCACCCACTCCCCCACTTTCCTACCCATCTACCTAGCTACCAACTCACCTACCTAGCTAACCATCCCACCCACCCACCTACCTAGCTGCCCACTCACCTACCTAGCTATACCCACTCACCTACCCACCTACCCACTCACCTACCTAGCTACCCACCTACCTAGCTACCCACCCACCTAACTACCCACTCCCCTACCTTCATACCCACCTACCTAGCTACCTACCCACTCACCAATACTTCCTACCCACCCACCTACCTACCCACTTACTAACCCCCCTACCTAGCTACCCACCCACTCTCCTACCCACCTACCTCCCTGTTCACTCTGTATGCAAGGTAGGTGAGATACAATTAGAGGCTCCGTTTAACAAAGTTGTGTTATGAGGTGCGTGAGGTGAGTGTATATACTGTACATGCAAGCCACCGCACACCGACCATCCTTTACCATGCCCTTATATAGTATATATATATATATATATATATATATATATATATATATATATATATAAAATTCTCCTCCAATACCCTTACTATGTATTTGAACTGTTTCCCTGCTTTTATAGTATCATTATTATCCATATATGTATATTTCCTACATGTATGTAGGCTACCTATATCACATTATTCCGTTTCTTCACTCCCAGTTCAGTATTTCTCTCTGTTTAATTCATATGTTGTTTTCATTCCTTTATAATTCTACTGTTCTATAAGTTTGTATCACCATTCTTGTTACCTTTTCAATTGTCTTGTAAATTCCTTTTCCTTTTCTTTAACCTCTACTATATATTTGTATGCATTTTCCTGTTGTTTCCATATCAAATTTGATCTGCTCTTCTTTGCTATTCAATTTTCCACTTATGTTTTTTTCCCTTCCCCTACAATCTATAATTCTCCCCATTCATGTCTCCCCTCCTTCACCAGTTTATTTTTTTATAATCAATTGTATATAAAAACAAATTTCAACTCTTTTAGGGTGCTGTCCTCAATTTAAATGTGTTTTATATTTTTAACTATTCAATTTCGCTCCTTTTAGTTTTTCTCTACCTTGTACCCCCTACATTATTTTTTTTAAATTCTGAATCCCATTTAATTGTTGCACTATTTTATATTTTCCTCCTTCTTCTTACTACTCCTGTAATCTAATCTTCGTCTCCCCCTTTCAGTTCTTCTCATCCTCTATATTCCATAATTTGTTTTTCCCCCGAGCACTACATTTTCTTTAATGTTTCTCCCCATTCAACACTTATCTCCTTCACCTTCTCATATAATATATTATTACTGTATCAATTTTCGCCATATTCTCCTTTTTGCAATATGCCCTTGTCTTTATTACTTCCTATCTTCGTATTTCGATATCTAAGGAACATAATTTGCTTCTATATTTTTAGCTTACTGACTTTTTATATGTAGCTTTTAAAATATATATATATTAAGTTTTAGTTTTAATGTTATTAGTACTAAAATATTATATAATTACATTTGCTTATTCAGTTCTTACAAGATGACTGTTCATCATAAAGCTAGGCCAGATATGTGTAAATTAACTATATTATTTGAGGGAAGATGGCTCGTTTTTCTGTGCCACTTTCTCCCTCGTGTTAAGCCCCATTTGTTTTGAGATTATAAGACGATCGTCCCATTAGTTTGCCGATTTCAACACCTTTTGCCCGATTTCGTTGTCAATTTTTAGACTTTTCGTGACATTTAGGTGTCGATTTTTCCCTAGCGAGCAATAGCGAGCCTGAAATCTTAACAGGAACCGGCCTTCGGCCGGGACCCGAAAAATTTACAAAATTATCTTGAAGGAGGGTCTGGGGGGGGGGGTTCTAAGCTTAATGGAGGTCTAGCGAGGAAACTAAGGTATAAATGAATACATGAATTAATAGACCAAACAAACGGCCAATCTCCCCTTAACACTGTAATGTACTGCATGTATACGATTTGATCAAATATACTTTCAATCAATCAATTACCTATACTACCTGGCCCTTTCCCTTTTCCTGCGTTTTATTGTTCTCCCCCTTCTCTTCCATTCTCTTCCATTATCTTTTCTATTTTTCCCTTGAACATATTTGTATCACCTTTGTCTGCTATTTATTTGTATTCATCTACTGTACTTCAATTTCAGTCTTTACCGTCTACTAATGACCAAACCCCAAATCCCTCTCATGTATACCATCACTAACTCTTCCATTCCCACTCCCTAATCCACCAATCCATCAATTATGGATATGTTCTAACTTTTCTTTAGCCATCCTGTCCTGTCCTGTTATCTCTACGCATGTATTTTCTCCTTCGCTCATATTCTCTTTACCAAGTTTCCTTCCACATGTTGTATTTCTCTTGTTCCCCTGTTACCCCTATGTGCTATTCCACCCCCCCCCCTCCCCCCGCTGCCCCCGCCCCCCTTTCACCACTTCTCTCCCTCTCTTTGTTTCTCACCTCCGAACAATTGGATTGTAAGGCAAACAAAGGGTGAGGTGAGAGGAATGGGTGTGTGTGTGTGTGTGTGTGTGTGTGTGTGTGTGTGTGTGTGTGTGTGTGTGTGTGTGTGTGTGTGACGGTAACTAAGTGTGTGTGTTATCATGTGTGTGTATTTGTTGCAGTGTTTGGTTTGACTGTGTGTGCATGTGAGACTGTGTGCGCGACTGTGTGTTCTTGCGTGATTGGTTGAGCACAGAACATATTACACATGACTAGGCTAAGGAACAATATATCGTATTGGTATAAAACACAATATTCACAACAGTTCAGGTATATATGTATAACAAATGCTTAAAAATAAATTATAAAAATGCGAATTATCTGCTATATTGCTGAAACTTATGAGTTAATTAATATGAGTCCGCTAAAACTTGTAGTATTTGATAAGAAAATATCTTTAATAATTAAGAAGTGTTTAATTTGTTCACCCCGTCTCTTTGTTCAGTTCTGACACTTGGTTTATAATTGCACAATGTTTTTGCCTATACTTCTCTTTTTACAAATATTAATTTTGTTTACTTGACTAATTATATAATTTGTAATATACAATAACAGATATATCAAGCTTAGTTATATAAGACCAAATGAATATAATTAAATATTATCATAATCCGTAATCACAATGAGGGACTTTTAAATATTTCACATACAAAAAATTACAGTAAAAACGAACAGTAGCTATATTGCATATATAATATAGCTAGGGTATATTATCATCTAAAATAATATTAATTTCAGAGGTATTTTTTTCCATAATCGTATTCGAAAAATTCGATTTATGATGCATGATGAAGGCAAATGATAATCCTTCATCCCCTGCTAATTAGACCAGTGATCCTCGGGGCTCAAATGCACTCAATTATTAAGAGATTGGGGGGTAGGGAGAGGGGGAGCTGCAGAGGCGAGGGTAAATGAGGGGTATTTTCGTGCGAGAGAGTTACAAGGATTTACAAGTCATAGCTAAGATAATCAGAGACGGTCGATTCCAAAAAGATACCCTAAGCATCTAGGTGACAACAAAGATATTACATATTGCATTACAGTACTTGTAAATTGTGCAATATACTTCTAGCTTCGTATAATACATAACTGAAGAAATAAATACAATTCCTGAACAGTCTCAGGTAGAACAGATAAATTAGTGTTAATCCTATCCAACTCATACTTCAAGCCATTATTGCATTGTATGCTCATATTGAGACTAAACATCTTATTACAATCTACATTGTCAAACCCATTTGGTATATTAAATCCTTCAAAGAGTTATCCTCGTAAAGAGGGAGAGAGAGAGAGAGAGAGAGAGAGAGAGAGAGAGAGAGAGTCACAAGGAGTTACAGGGAATAGTTAGTATTACAACAAACTTGTGGTCCATTCCAGGGAGATACTCAAAGTGGAAAACGAGAAATTGTGCAGTGCACTACATTCATTGCAGAGTGTGCAAAATATATACTATCTACTTTTGTCTTCAATTTCTCTTCTGACGAACTATTTGCAACTTCTGAGGGAAGTTTGTTCCGGGTAGAACAGATCATATGGGAAAAAGTGTCCACACATACTAGTGCTGAACCTTTTAAAATCTAACTTCCAGCCATGGTTGTGTGTTGTATTCATATTAAGGCTAAGCATTACGCTATAATCCACATTGTATTTAAAAAATAAATTAAAGTTGACCTCGTAGTCTGCATTTTTCCAATTAAAAGAGATCAAGAGCTCTCAACCGGTCCTAATAGTTCAGTCTTCTAATCGACGGAGTAAGCTTTGTAGCCCTATCTTGTACTTTTTCCAGTTGCTCTATACCTTTCCTGAGTGCTGGATACCAGAATTGAACAACATATTCCAGGAGAGGCTGTATCAGAGTGTTGTCGAAATGTGAAGACTATCTCCTTATTTCAAAAATGTAATTGCCTCTTAATATAGCCCAATAATTTCTGAGCTTTTTTTCTACTTCAATGCACTGCTTGGAAAACTTGTCACTGCTGATCAGAACACTCAAAGTTTTTTCCAAGTCAGTCACTTACAGAGTTTTTCCCAATAGCGAATAGCCTAGCTTGGGGTTTGCTTGGCCGATATGCATCATATTGCACTTTTCCAAGTTAAGTGGCATCTGCCATGTCTCAGGCCATTCACCCAGTCTGTTAAGAACCATCCTGAGTTGTTGAACCCCTTTAGGATCCTTCAAATTCACTCCAAACTAAATGTCATCTGCATCGTTGTCATTGACTTAAGTGATAAACAAGGACTGATCCCTGTGAAACTCCAGAAGAGACTGGAGTCCGCTCAGATTAAGCACCATTGATTATCACTCGTTGCTGTCTGCCTGTTAGTCAACTCTCTATCCAATGTGTGACCTCTGTACTGATACCTTATGATATTAGCCTTCAATGAGGCATTTGATCAAAATTATGAAATTGATGAAAATCTAAGTAAAGGATGATTATGTCTCTACTTTTGTCATTCTTACTTAGGATTTCATGGGAAAATTCTACAACAATGTTGGGCACCTGTAATTAAGTTGTGGATTTCTAGGTAGTCAACTATCTTGTGTAGTATTCCTTCTAAAAGTATTACCTTCATAGAAGTCAAGCTAATTGGCCAATAATGTTGGGATACTAATGATCTTTCATAAAGATTGGGGTCACATTGGCCAGTTCCAGTCTTCAGAGACCTCTCCAGTTCTATTGATTTAGTGAAGATTCCGCCAAAAAAGGTGTTATTTCATCTTGCACATTTTGTACTACTCGAGAAAGCAAGTCATCTGAACTAGATGACTCTAACCTATTTGACTTACCTATACCTATTATTTTTGCTACCTCCTCTGGGCTATATTTTATTCTGCCAAGAATTTCACCCTCATGCACTCATCTTGGACTTGGCATGCCTCTAGAATTTCCTCATATAAATACTGAGAGAAAATAGTCATTTAGAAGTTTAGCTATTTCAGTGTCAGAGGTTTGTAGTTGGCTTGTTGGATCCTTTAAAGATCCAATGCTACTTTTGAATGGCTTTCTACTGTTCACATAGCTGAAGAACTATTTAAGACTCTCTAATTCTACTGTGGCACTCTGCCATTGTCTGAGAGGTATTCTTGCTCTCAGAGGGACTAACTCCTTTTGTGGGACCTCTGTATCAGAACTGGGGATCAACCACTGGTGAGGGTTTGCACTTTTAATGATGGGTGATGCTTTCCACATTTTTATTGCCCACAGCAAGCTGTAAAGACAGTGATTCAGAAAATCACCAAGTTTGATTTTACTGCTTATGCTTAGGTGCACTTTGTCACGGAGGTAGAGGTTGCACTTCCCATAGAACTCACCAAATGGATCCACAAACCTCTCCCCATTCTGGGTATACAGGTCAGCTAACCTACCATTAAAGCCCATTACTTTGATGGTAGAACAATCCCTTGCATACATCCTGGGCAAAATACCAAGTGCCTACAAAAGAGTTATTTTTGTGTGTGTATGAAGGAGACATAAGGTAAAGCTGCCTGTAACAAGTGTCCCCCCCAAAAAAAAAATAATAATAAATAAAATAAAAATAAAAATAAAGAGTGACAGAGAGCTAAATTAAAGGTTATCAAGCAATTGAAGAAAACTAACAATATTAAGAAGGAACTAATACATATGCTTACTTTAGAAATAAATGGAACACCACAAATGTTATATAACTACAAGCACTTTACCTGTCCTGTTTATCTGCCCAAGGCCACCACATCTCCAGCAATTCAAACGTACCTGAAATATGAAAATTATATAGTTAATATGAGTAGTAAGCAACAGTGTGTCAAACCCGGGCAATTTGGTTCCAAGATTGGAATGAATAAGAGAAGGCACACAGGAAAAATTACATTGCCATGTTTTAGACATGTTATCACTTCCAATTACACAATGAGAACCGCGAGGCCTCATTCAATGTTTACAGGATATATACTGTGACAAGTCCAAGCGGACTGTAGGTCCGCGTAGCTGTGGTAACTCCGAGGTGCTTGGCGCGACGCCCAGGACGAAATTTATAAAAAGGGCTCCGTTACGGCCTAAAGGATAGATCAGAGTATTTGCATGAGAAAAAAATAATAAAAATTGGTTAAGTAATAACCGAGATATATCAATTTTCAATAAGCGTCGCCCTAACAAGAAGAAGAAGAACAACAACAACATATGTGGCGACTTGAGGTCCTTTGCTACACTCGCGGATCTATAGTCCTTTTATTATATAATGGCCTCTCAGGCGTTTTCAGGTCAGGAATCTGATAAAGGCAGACTTGCCAAATCTTAAATTCTTAATAACAAATCTCACATTTTTAGCTATTAATAACTCTTAAAATGAGTTATCAATATTCTCTATATAATCAAGAAAAAAGATGTATGGTTTTAAAAATGCAACACTTTTTTACGGATAAATGCAAATAATTGTATATAAAATGGCAACGTTATTTTCGCGACGTTGCCAACTGGATTGACCTGCCCTAGGGTACGAGTGTACCCACGAAAGTGTCCCATTCATATGATTATAGAAAACAATGGTTGTTTCTTGTTTACCCTAAGACATGACAACTGCGCCCTTATCTCATGCCCCAGGCGGACCACACCCAAACAGACTAAATAAAGTAGACTGAGTATAGTAACGAAGGACTCGGTTATTGGACTGGTTTTCAATCGTGTCTCGGTTTCTATCCTGGTACACAAACTATAACTTTTGTGTGTGTGTGTGTGTGTGTGTTTCTCCCAGACAAGGGCACATATTACATGGAAATAGGTAAAGATTATGAGGAACGAGACAAAATGAGAGAGACAAAGAAAAGCAGAAACACCGAATAGTTTTCGCGGCGGTGTTTATTATCTTCACGTTTCAGCAAACAGTAGCCGTTAAGGGGGCCCACCTCGTATTTTTTCTCTCTCTCCCTCTCTCTCTAAGTTGTATCCATTCGGCCCCATTCAGCCTACTGCTTTAAGACGTTTACCCCCATCCAGGTGTCGATTTTTTTTTTCCTGGCGAATGGTAGCGAGCAAGCATATTTAAAAAAAGGAAAATTTGACAGCAGGCTAAATTTGTACATTTTTCGATAGAAAAATGTCTCCGGTGAAGTCGGACTTCTCCATACAATGCTGGCTCGCTATCACTCGCCAGGAAGAAATCGACACTTGGATGGGGATAAACGTCTTAAAACAGTAGGCTGAATGGGGCCGAATGGATACAAGCCAGAGAAAGAGAGAAAAAAAGCAGGTCACCCCCCTTAACCTCAACATGCCCCACTCCTGTATCCCTCTCACCGTTCATGGCCTTCCCTTTTCCACTATATTAATTGTTCTTCTTACGCATGTACATATTTTATTGCCATTTCTGCTATGCCTTGTAATCGGCTTTGTGTGTGTAGTTGTATAGATCTTCCAGAGTGCCTGCATTTCATTGTACTGTTTGGGTTCACTGATAATAAAGGTCTTCTGTAGGTCCCAATCTTGGCAAAATTGGTACAGATCAAATAAAGTGATGGGACCCGGAGATGGACTGTGAAGGGAAGCAAACACGAATGGCCGGAGGAAAAAGTGTTATGTTAGTTATATTAATTATTATTAAAATATATTATTATTTTATTATTTTCATTATTATTATTATTATTATTATTATTATTATTTATATTATTTATATTATTATTTTATTATGTTATTAATATTGTCTTTTTAAGGAGGAGTAGCTTGCAACACGCTTAACCCGTTCAGTACCAGCGACGGCAGGGAGCCGTCAGTAGATAAATCACTCCCCAGTCCCAGCGATGGCAGAGAGTAATATACTTTCCTTGTAACTGCCAGTATCAGGCAGTGCCTGGTACCACGACCGACCGCTTGAGCACTGCTCTAGAGTTGGCAACACTTTTCAGCTTATATGCAAGCCTCTACAGCAGTGGTTCCCAAACTATTTTGATGGCGACCCTTAATACAATATTTCTTGGTCCTTGTGACCCTACACCCTGAAACACTGGATTAGTTAGTTTTATATTTGTATTGATTGTTATATTCCTAATGATTTTACAAGACAGTTATGTATATGCTTACATTTTTAGAATGTAAAACTTGATAACTTAAGTTTATGTAACATTTGTGCATACATCTGTTCATCCAGTCTAGTACATGTTTCTTTAAAAAAAAAAATAATAATAAAAAAAAAACATTAAAAAAAAACAATCACCCTAATAAAAATGTCTCCTCTAGTGGTGGTAGATGGCAAGGCACTGCAATAAACTCTTCTAGTATGTTTTCTTCTCGTTGGTACCAAACAAAAGCCATGAGTTGGGGGTCACCTGCATGTCCACTGATTCATCTGTCTGTAGTGACAAATTTCCTACTTTTTTCAAAGCCACAATACGTTGAGATAATATATCTTCTGACATCAGGTCAATTCGACATTTAATATTACTATTTGAAAGTGGTACTGATTCCAACTTCTTATCAACATATGTTCCACTAAGAGTTTTCTCCATTGCCACTGCACCTGGTTTCACTAGCTGACTCATGAGGCATTTTGCATCTATTCCATGCTACTACAAAGGACGCCAATGAAGCCGTCTCCAGAGAAAAAAAGATGAGCTGGGAGCATCAATCCGCCTTCATTTTACCAACACTTCTTTTTCCTTCCAGTGAGATTTGGATGAAGTGAACTCAAATGGCACTTCAGTTTGTTATCTTTCATGGAGTCGATAGCCAGGACTTGAAGGCACTGGACACACTGAGGTCTGACATTTCCAGAGCGTTCTCTAAACTCAGCGAAGCCATACTTACAAATATCTGGTCTATACTGTAACTGTACTTTGCGTTAAAATTCTTGCCATTAAAGTAGTAATGAAAACAACACTTTTAGAATGCATCATATTTCAAGGGGAAAATGACTGAGGTTCTCAACATGATAAGATTTCACACCAATGCACACACCCGTATAGTTGATTGCACAACTCATCTTCCTCACTCACACTCGCTTACCCAAACAGTCTATCTGGCAGTAAAAAAATGGAAATATGACTTGTAAAATACAAATAATAATATGCCAACATTAAGCTTAAAGATGAGCGCAGATAAATTATTCACCATGAAATGCAGTCAACGAAACCCCCCTCATTCACTCACTAACCCACATTCACAGGCCTACAGTATAATAAATAAATTTAAGGATATATTCGTAATAATCCACATACAACAAAAAGTATAATATATAATATTTACTGTTAAAGTACATTTTGTGGCTTCGCCCCATCAAAAACATCATCACTCACATACTCAAAAGTATTCTTGATCTTGCTTGTTGTTATATCAATGTAATTTACTAAGAACTATTATCATTACAAAGGTTTTTTGGTTCTAGGTTGCAGAGTGAAAACGGGTAATAAGAAACCAAAATATATAAATACTGTATAACCCTCAGCATAAGAACATAAATGGGCAATTTTGGGTTTTAGGTCGATGTTTAAGTAAAAACAATAATTGCTATAATGACAATGTTATTTCTTCCAATCAGTAAAAACACGACTGTTACTTCTTGCAACCAGTGAAAAGTAAATTTAATAAGCACATTTTAATTGTATTGCTGTGTGAAAAGGGTAAACAGTAAATATCATATTGACATTGTTACTTCTTGCAATAAGAAAAAGTATATGGTATAAGAAAATTTTACTTTAAGTAAAATGCACTACGTAAAACACAAATAACTTCTTTTCGCTGGGTTAAAGATGAAAGTGTTAACTGCTAGTAGTATAATACGACAATACTGTATGTCAAGGGTGGGCAGACCTAGGATAGCAATTGTTAGATTTACCTCCCAAACGTGTACCATTCTACACCTTATCCTAAACACGCACTACTGAACATCGTGGCAAAAAAACAAAAAATATCTTCAGACATGTTGAATTGAAGTATATACAATTATTCATAAACAAGCAGGATGCAGACAATACTAACCATTCATTTTTAACAAACTTCTGGAATATCACTGAATAATAGGACTGGCTAACGCTCGAGTGGAGAGTAACTGAGTGATTGAAGGTCACTGGCCATCAGACAGTTCCAAGCCAGGCACACAACATCCCGTACCGTACGGCGTACGAGTATCTATTGCCTGACGCCGTGATCCCTGAAGGGGTGGCCACGAACGAACCGCCCCCATGCACCTCTGTCCCCAGTCAGTCGACGCCCCTCCCCCCAACCAGCACCGCCTTCGTTCATGTAGTTCCTCACTCCATCCTTCCACCTCATATTCGGTCTACACTCCCTCTCTGTCCTTCCACCTCGCTCTCGTACACCTTCTTAGTCATTCTCTCGCTTTCCATACGTTCCATATGGCCGAACCATCTCAAGTTGTTCCTTTTCACACTTTCCAGCACATCTACCTCCACACCACACCTCCTTCTTACTTCCTCATTAGTCTGTCTATCCCTCCATGTAATTCTGCACGCACTCCTTAAGTAATTCATTTCCACTGCTCTCACTCTTGGTATGAGTCTCTCAACCAACGTCCATGCTTCGCTTCCGTAAGTCAGTGTCGGGATTACCACACTGTCATGCAAGGACTTCTTCACTTCCATACTGACCACCCTATTTCTTGTTACTGCTTTTAGCGTTCCTACAACCCTCTTCCCCTGTTGTACGAGTATTGGGCATAATTTACGGTTGCCGCACGGATTAACTAATGAACGAAACTCTTCATGTGATGGATTTTTTTTGTTTTAGGATTTCAAATACTGGATTATTTATTCTTAAGACTTGAGTCTTGAGTCTAACGTCATTTGATAATGTAATCATATAATTTTACACATTCACAAGTTTCACGATGAAATTTTTGCACAAATAGTAGTTTTTCATTATATTTAACTTTATTTCTCCAGAACCACCCACGACCCTCAGAATAACCCTAGTGACCCTTGTTTGGGTCGCGACCATGGGTTTGGGAACCACTGCTCTACAGGCTGGGAAAGCCAGTATTCCTCCATCTTTTGAGGTGAAACGTTGTTACATCTTGCCATTTTGGCCACATTGCTTGGGACTGGGGGGGACTTTTATTACTGTACCCTATGGTACAGTAGGGGTTAAGGAAAACAAATACAAAATTATGACCGAAAACATTTAACTTCTCAAGAAGATGACTACATAATTGAGACAAAAATGGGCTGAATGAAACATAGAAACTGTAAATTTATATAATACAAATATTTAGTAATATAAACATTACCAAAAATAATGGCCTAGGTATTATACATTAGAACAAATGGAAGTATTGGTTATAAAAGAGATTATTTTAAAGGAATAAGAGGTAAATTGGAATACACGAGTGAAAATAAAGGCGAATATAACGCTTTACGGGATTCAGATTATTAAGGCAAAGTGAAATAGGAAATGGAGCAAAAACCTGCAATCTATATACAAATTATATAATATCATAGAAATATAACATACAAAAAGTCAAATAGGTGAATAAACTGTACATGTAATAATGGAACTACGAGACAGGCAGAAGGATATATATACCGGTATATATATATATATAATGAGAGAGAGAGAGAGAGAGATACATCTACTGTATAAAGAGAGTCAGTGTGTGTCACATATGCTGTTTGTGCTTCTAGATAAATTCAAAAATACAAACTAAAGAAATACAGACACTAAAAAAAGCGAATGTAAAAAAATGAGATAAAGTTAAAATAGTGACATACCACTTGGACATTTACAACCCATCACACCACTACAGGACAGGTGTGATGTGTCACCTGTAACACCTGCTGCTCTCTCTCTCTCTCTCTCTCTCTCTCTCTCTCTAGCAATACAACACAAAGAGCAACACAGACCAAAAGATGATAAATAAAACGAACTTGATGTTTTTCATTTAGGAATCGAAAAGAATAGATGACAAATGACAAAAAGTGCTTGAAGACATTAAAAGGTTTTAAATATATATATATGGTAATGACTTATCTAAGACAGCCAAATATAGTTCTACAAGAAGAAACAAATAAAAAAAAAACAATAAACAGGAAAAGAAAGTTAGATGCAAACATAAATGTCTTCACCCACTGTATAAATAAATGGTTGAATAGTCTTCCTAATTAATGTATAAATAGTGCCTCAAGTGACACGTTCAAGAACATTATAGATTTACGCCCGAGATAAAGTGGTACCGTATGGAGTACATCACAAATATTGTCAACTTTAAAAAAACATTGCTTTCAGTTTATGTGAAATTGGAGGACAACAGTGATGAAGGTTTGCATGAGATTTCCTTCCATTTCTACTTTTCTATAATTTTCAAGCCCAGCAAGGTTATTTTTCACTTCAAACTATATCTTCATGAGCGACAGTTTGCCGGAAGGGGTGAAGGGTTGGGAGACACTTTTATTTTACTATTCTGTTGTTTCACTTTCCCTAACTTCGGGTGTTGCTAGAATTAGATACTAGTCCCAGCCACCTCGCTGGAATAATAAGATCTGCCAGGCCAGTGTATCAATTCACTGTAAATGTATGTAAATCTCTTTCTCTCTCGCTCTCGCTCTCTCTCTCTCTCTCTCTCTCTCTCTCTCTCTCTCTCTCACGACATTGAGAAACTCCAGTCAGTGCAGCGTATAACGACAAAGTTTATACCGTCACTGATAAATAAATCATATCATGGAAGATTTAAAAAATATAATTGTTTTCATTTAAGATTGCGAGGTCAATTACTTGAGTGTTTCACGATAATAAAGGGCTTTGACAAAATGTATGTAGATTCACTGTTCAATTCAATAATAGTTCATCAACTCAGGGAAATAGAATGAAATTATAAACAAGGAGGACGAATATCGATGTCACAAAGCTCTTTTTCTCCTACAGTCTGGTCACGGGTCAACGAGTGGAACAATCTTGGTCGGAGGGAGTTGTGGGTGGGGAGAGAGCCTTCTGTTTTGCCATCCTTACTTCGTAGCAAATGCTATGTTAGCATTAGGTCCGGACTGCCTAGTAGGGACCGCAAGGTCTGTGCAGTCTGTGTATCTATGTAATTCTATATAACTCATATAATCGTTCACACACCTGTGCAGACACACACACACACACACACACACGCACGTGCGCATGCTCTAACACCTGTATACACACACACACAACTGTCTAGTCATCAATAACTGTCCTCCCCTATCCATTAACAAGTTCTCTGTTCAGTTCCAGCTTTGCCTTAACCATTACCCACCGAAATTTAAGTCAGTCAGATATTTATTTCATCCCTCATAAACACATCATTCAGTAAAAGAAGATGTTATTTCAGTTTAATTTTGACACCCAGAACATAAATGTCAATACAAGCGCTTCAATAAATACAGTTATGTTCTATTCACATGCACATATCACGAGGAATCATCAATTCACTAAATAGTTTATCATTCAACCATGAATGATCCTGAAAGTGTTAATTTATCAGTCTCATCTTACCAAATTACTTACATATTTTTCCCGTTCTGGTTTTCTCTATATTGTATATTTTATGATGGCCTTTGTCATTTTTCTCTTTCAAATACTCAAGCAAGTTTTCCATAGCTAACTATTCAGAGATATTTCATAAGTATTATTTGTCTTATCTGATCTCTCTCTCTCTCTCTCTCTCTCTCTCTCTCTCTCTCTCTCTCTCCGGACGTGGAAGGATAGGGAACCGAAAAAGACAACTTCGTACCCAACTCTCCCTGATTAAGGCAGTGAGAGAGAGAGAGAGAGAGAGAGAGAGAGAGAGAGAGAGAGAGAGCGAGAGTATGTGGGGGGGGGATTTTAAATGTAACTAGATATTACAATACTTTAGGAGGAAATTATGGCGCACGGGCGCGCACACACACATATATACACACACGCACACATACACACACACGCACACAAACACACACACGGTTGAGTTGGTATAGTGGTAACCAGGAGGTCGAGGGTTCAAATCCATCAAAATCTTTTTAAAAAATCGGCCATCCCGATGGAAATGATTGTAGCGTGATCCCTCATTAGCCAAGCTGCTCAACTATCAGCTTGCGTTAGCCTACACGTAGGTCTCAATTTGTTTCCAGATGATAGCACATTGCCATATCTTCATCTTAATTACTTTGTTATTACGAAGATTTTGGAGCAAAATATGTTGTTAATTATGAAAACTTGGTAGTAGTAGGTTGTTGCAGAGACATAATAGTTTCATATATTATAGGTATCGAGAAATCAGCTGCTAAGGGATTCAATTTACTACCAGCTGAAATATAACCAACTATAGTGAATCTGCGTATGTACTATGGTGGGAACCCAGGCACCTGACGGTCGCCAAAAGTCGCATGTGACCTAGTTAAAGTAGAAAAACATTGTACTGTACCTAGGTTAAGAAATACTCTGTAGAATTTCGGCCTCACAGCTGCAACTGAAGAATAAACCAACAATTATTATTATTATTATTACATTCACCATTTCAATATTAGCCTATGTCCGTCTTCCAATATCCCCCTCTCTCTCTCTCTCTCTCTCTCTCTCTCTCTCTCTCTCTCTCTCTCTCTCTCTCTCTCTCTCTCTCTCTCTCTCTCTCTCTCTATTATCTTATCATTATTATTACATTCACCATTTCAATATTATGTCCGTCTTCCAATCTCTCTCTCTCTCTCTCTCTCTCTCTCTCTCTCTCTCTCTCTCTCCAAACATTCGTCAACCTTGCATCTCCCATATTTTTTGCACTCAGTGTCGCATTCGGTGAGGTAGTTTCTTGTCGCGTATACCAGGGTCCACGGAAAGTTCTCTCTCTCTCTCTCTCTCTCTCTCTCTCTCTCTCTCTCTCTCTCTCTCTCTCTCTCTCTCTCTTTATCTATCTCTCTCTCTCCTTCTCCTTCTCTTTCTTCGTTGCTATCCCTTCCTCCCACTTTCCCTTACTTTTGGGTTTGCTATGCCTACTAGAATTGAGTCCTAACCACCTAGATGGGACCATAAGGTCTGTGTGGCTACTGTAACTCTGAAAATCTATGTCACCTACGTGTGCGTGAGTGTCTGTGAGAGAGAGAGAGAGAGAGAGAGAGAGAGAGAGAGAGAGAGAGAGAGAGAGAGAGAGAGAGAGAGAGAGAGAGAGAGAGAGAGAGAGAGAGAGAGAGAGAGAGGTGGGGGGGGGGATGTTTGAAGGATTCGGGGGTGAGGACAATACTTTTAATGTGAATCAATATTAATAATAATGTGAAATACAAGTATAAAACAATGCCATACGAATGAAAATATACAACTGTATAATACATATATTATAAGTAAGGAAATAGGAAATATAGAGGGTGACTGAGAAGAAGAATAGGTAATTAACAGGCAGAAGGAACCCACTGATTAAGGGGGGATGGTTCACTGTTCGGTCCATCTTTATTAAGGGGGGATGGTTTACTGTTCGGTCCATCTTTATTAAGGGGGGATGGTTCTCTGTCCGGTCCATCTTTATTAATGGGAGATGGTTCACTGTTCGGTCCATCTTTATTAAGGGGGGATGGTTCACTGTTCGGTCCATCTTTATTAAGGGGGGATGGTTCACTGTTCGGTCCATCTTTATTAAGGGGAGATGGTTCACTGTTCGGTCCATCTTTATTAAGGGGGGATGGTTCACTGTTCGGTCCATCTTTATTAAGGGGGAGTGGTTCACTGTTCGGTCCATCTTTTTTTAAGGGAGATGGTTTCACTGTTCGGTCCATCTTTATTAAGGGGGGATGGTTCACTGTTCGGTCCATCTTTATTAAGGGGGGATGGTTCACTGTTCGGTCCATCTTTATTAAGGGGGGATGGTTCACTGTTCGGTCCATCTTTATTAAGGGGGGATGGTTCACTGTTCGGTCCATCTTTATTAAGGGGAGATGGTTCACTGTTCGGTCCATCTTTTCATATATTTATTATTGTTGTAGTTTTTTCCCTAGACCTCCATCAAGTTAAATAAAACACCCAAGATCCCCCTTCAAGATATTTTTGTACATTTTTCAGTAGAAAAGTGTCCCGGCCGAAGGCCGGTTACTCTAAAAATTACAGGCGCGCTATCGCTCGCCAGGAAAAAATCGACACCTAATTGGTACTAAAGGTCTTAATATTGACAAAGAAATGGGGCGTAAAGTCTTAAAATCGCCAAACTAATGAGCCGAACGTCTGAAAATCTAAAAACCAATGAAGCTACACATGAGGGAGAAGGGGACCAGAAATACCGGCCCATCTCCCCTTAAAGAAGGAAGCTAGAGGAGAAGACAGCGGTTGTCGATTCTGGACAAAGAGAAAGAGGGGAGAAGAGAAAATTTAAATAAGACGGAAATAAGTGAACAAATGAACAGAAGACTAGATCTCATTACAGGTAAAACGGGAACATATGGCACTTAACCCTTTTTACTACCACAGATCCTTCTTAAACTGCATAAAATCGTCTAAATATGGCTACAGTATATTCAAATTATAGAGACGTCGGCGGTACAGAAGGGGTTAATCATCTTACACAAAGTAATGTATCTGGCCAGTATTTTAACTCAGATAATTTAGCCATCTATTAACCCTTTCATTTTCCGGGGGTTGCCGTTTAGTATTCAGGGCAGGGGGCTAGGAATCCTCCTGCCCCTGTTAAAATTCTCCAACTCAACGAGACAAAGAAAAGGGCGAGGGAACGCAAAAGTGATCCCGGATTTTAAAAATTGGAACTTTACAGATTTCTGTTTGGGCTCTGTCTCGAGTCGGCCACCCCCAGCAATGGGGTATGTGCTTGAGTACATACATACATACATACAATTCAGAAAGAGAATGATCTTAATATCATAATTACCTCTCCAAAGTTAGTTGTCTGCCCACAAATCGCCCAAAGACACCTGCAGAGGTTGAAGTAACTAAATTAAAGGTCTCTAAATACCCCTGATGGTCACAAAGGATTTTAAAGTATCCCTGAAACGCCGCAATCGTGTTCTGGTGCGGGAAAAGGATTACACTTGTTCAAATTAAATACCTAACATCTACTAGCATCTTTGTTATGATCCATAGCATTATAGCATTCAAAACCTCATGGCCTACTATCTTCATAAATCATTTAAAATGTTACAGCCGGATACAGAGGGAGGTGGTTGCTTTTTCTGGTCCCCCTTCTCCCTCATGTTTAGCATATTAGTTCTGAGATTTTAAGACGTTCTTTCCAATAGTTTGGCGATTTTGAGACCTTTCGCTCCATTTCTTTATCAATATTAAAACCTTTCGTGCCATTTAGGTGTCGATTTTTTCCAGGCGAGCGATAGCGAGCCTGTAATTATAGAAGAAATCGGCCTTCGACCGGGACATTTTTATACTAAAATTTTTACAAATTTATCCTGAAAGGGGGTTTAGGGGGTGTTTTTATAAGCTTGATGGAGGTCTAGCGAGGAAACTAAAACACGAATAAATAGTTAAAAATATAGTCCAAAGAGAAGCACTACCCCCATAAGGACATGATACTGAAGTTGGCTTATCTGTCGACATGTGTCTTAGTAATAATATTGAAGGACATCACTCAAGAGGTAATGTTCGTCCTATTAAGGGGAGGCAGACCGTTTTTATGGGCCCCCTTCTCCCTAATGTTTAACTCCACTAGTTTTGAGATTTTAAGACCAGTAAGACCCCATTAGTTTGGCGATTTTAACACCTTCCGCCCCTTTTCGTTGTCAATTTTAAGACCTTTCGTGCCATTTAGGTGTCGGTTATTTCCTGGTGAGCGATAGCGAGCCTGCAATTTTAAGAGGAAGCGGCCTTCGGCCGGGACATTTTTCTACCGAAAAATTTACAAATTTAATCTTAAGTCTAGGGGGTGTTTTCTAACCTTGATGGAGGTCTAGGGAGGAAACTAAAATAAATATATGAATAAATAAATTAATAGACCAAACAAACGGTCAGTCTCCCCTTAACCCCTTCTGTACCAGCGACGTCCTTTTCATTATATTTTGGCAACTATTAGACGAGTTTATACAGGTTAGGATGGACAACTACCCATTAACCCTTTGAGTACCAGCGACGTGTGCAATGTTTTATTTTTTAGCTATATTTTGACGATATTACGTAGCTTATGGTGGGTTCACACATTCACGTATATTGCTCCCGTCAGCTCCCGTCCGGTGTATCGCAAAGACGCGAGTAGTTTCTGCCGTTGAACGCCCGTTCTTCCACGTCTATTGCACTTCCCAACAGACGTAGCGTAACGGGGCCAGTGTTACGTCAGACGTAATGGAGTCGTATTGAACTACGTACGTGTTTGCGACGTGCGTAAGCATAGCCCCGTTCGACCTAATGGGCTGCACGATTTGCGGGAACACAGGCCACGCCCATGCCACGCCCCCTCAAGACCGGCGTAGCTGAGGCCGCACGTCTTGGGATTTGTTAGGTCGTACCGGGACCGGTTCTGGCCAATCGTAGGCACACCCCGTCTGACCAAACACAGACAAAGACAGTCTTTGTCAACCACGTAGGTCTGGGTTGGAATCTGGGAACTACAAAAGGGCAGGAATGGCCACACCATTCCCATTCCCAGTCCTTCATCGGCACCATGAACAACATCGAGGAATTCATCCTGGAGGAGTTACCCGCTGAGTGCCAGCCAATTTTTTTTTTTTTTTTTTTTTGGCTAAATCTATTAAGTTGGGAGAGAAAGGAAGGATAATGGTGGGTTCACACATTCACATATATTGCTCCCGTCAGCTCCCGTCTGTTGTAAACGAAGGTATATTGGTAGTTGGCAACCGATTACGTATAACGTAATGGCATAATACGCCAAACGTAAATGAAATTGCGGCCAGTCGGGGGGGTACTCACGGATGGCGCGAGTAGAAACGAGTAGCCCACGTGGGTCGGGAATGTTGTGGGTGCGGCCAAGGCCGCGCGGTTGTTGAATCGAGTGGAATAAAAAACGTGGCTCGCCCTCACGTATGTCAAAAGACGGGAAAACTTACGACCGACCAGGCCACCACGGCCGTCTGACCGGAGCAGCCTCGTCAGACGTAGCAGCTACCACGTCAGATGAGAGCTGCTCTCGTCAATCGTAGAAAGTTCTCGTCGATAGTGAAAGTATACGTTCGTTTGGCAACGCCGCCGCACTGAGTGTTGCCGGGAAGACGCGGCAATGTCGTACGGGGGGGTATATAGGGACAGCGGGAGTGACTGCCGTCATACCTCACACCACACCACGACGACCACCACCATCCCTGCTACTCTGCCACCCTGCCTGCCACCCTGCCACCCTCTGCACGCTGCCCTGCCCTGCCCTGTCACCATGGCTACCAAGGCTACCAAGAGAAGCATGAAGAAGACGTCTGCAATCTCACCACCTGTCCCCACGCCTGCAACCTCGCCTGTCCCCTTGACGCCTGCAACCTCGCCTGTCCCCTCGAACTCTCCAACCTCACCGCCTGGCCCCTCGACCTCTGCAACCTCACCGCCTGTCCCCTCGACCTCTGCAACCTCACCGCCTGTCCCCTCGTCGTCTGGAACCTCGCCGATCAACCCCTCTGACGGTGAAGTGTTATTAATGAATATACCCGACGATGATGGAGAGGTGTTGGACGTTGATGAAAGTGAGGAAAACCCCGACGAAGTTGAACAGGGACAGGGACAGGAACAGCCAACACTACCAATAAAACGGCGCCGGAAGAGCACCAACATTATCCTGACGGAGGCGCAGGAGCGTATGTTGGGAGACTGGCTGGAGCAGGATGTGCCTTATCTGTATGATAAGGGTGATAACCGCCACAAAGAGAAGGAGCACATCGACCTTGTTTGGGCGGAGAAGGCAGCCAGTCTGGACCCCCCCATCACCGCCTCGGAATTGTTGACCTGGTTCACCTCTCTCCGCTCCAAGTTTGGCAGGCTCAGCAAGGACAAGAGTGGTGAGGGGGCCAAGAGGTTGACTGAGAGGGAGAAGTGGATACTGACCATGTTCCAGTTCCTCAAGCCCCACATCGTGCGACAGAAGAAGCCCCGGAATCTGGGTATGCCTCAGGTACGTTTATATTTGCTTGTTTCCCAACCTTTCACTATTAATTCGTCAACAACATCAATACTTTCATGGCGAGCGATAGCAAGCCAAGAGTTTTTGCGTCCTCAGGACACGATTTATCTTTTTCTGAAATATTTTGCTTATAATGGTGCCTTTATTTATGTAAAATTATCTTGTTCACTTAATTTTATAATTACCTAACATTTTTGTTAATGAAACACATAATAACACAAAGCAGTTTATTAATTTTATTTAAAGGTTACAAAGATGAATGGTTATGTTGATTGGTATTTAACAGTTGATAAATAATTAACATGTTACTAATTATACATTCATGTCTCAACAGTCTGCTGCCCAAGCTGCCGAACCTTCTCCTGTGTGTGGACCTCTGCCTGATGACCCCGCCCCAGCAAACGCCGATGAGGAAGACCAAGCAGCCGGCATCCAGGAGAACACCACCCCAGCCATCTCCATGCCTCCGCGGAGGGCGAAGCAGGGGAAGCCTCCTGGTGCTGTTCCTGCAACCAACGGAACCGGAACCCTGGAGCAAGTGAGTAGAGGAAATATTAGTTTCATAATAGCAACAATAACTTTCAACATATTGGCTTCCCAGAATACCACATCATTTTATTGGTTAACATTCATAATTGGTTAATTATTGACATATGTTATGTTTCGTGTGTTGTGTAACGTGTAAATCTTCTCCTTTTCCATAATGGTAACAATAACTTTGAAGATTTTAGGCTTCCCAGAACACCACATAATTTTATTTGTTAACATTCATAATTGGTTAATTATTGACATATTTTTTTTTTTTTTTTTTTTTTTTTTTTAAGACAATGAACGGAGGAAGGAAAAACACAGATAAAACAAAAAGGTCCATGTGCCTAAAGGCATCCTCCATTCATAAAATGTTTGTAACAACTGGATTTAAACATTTGTTGATTGTAAGTTTGTGGAAAGCAATTCGAGGGAAGTGAATTCCAAAGAGTAGTAGCTCTGGGGATAAATGAATTCTGATAAGCAGAAGTTCTGCATTGTGGAGGAGAAAGTGTAAATTCATGGGCGCTCTCAGCTGCCCTAGTTCTACGGGGAAAGATGTGGAGAGGCGGCACAATTGAAGCAAGTTCCTCGGAACAATTGCTGTGAAAATATCTGTATAATATATGTTATGTTTCGTGTGTTGTGTAACGTGTAAATCTTCTCTTTTTTCCATAATGGTAACAATAACTTTGAAGATATTAGGCTTCCCAGAATACCACATCATTTTATTTGTTAACATTCATAATTGGTTATTTATTGAAATATGTTATGTTTCGTGTATTTAATGTTCTCTTGTTCCTTGTTTCCTTACCAGGTCCTTGCCACTGCGGAGCAGGTGCGGCAGAACCTGGCTGGGGTGGCTGATTTGGTGGAGGACCCCGAACTCCAGTATTGGCGCGCCTCCATGGATGTCATGGCAAAGGACTGTGTGGGGTTGCCGGCAAAGTTTAGAACTCCATTCAAGAGTGAGCTCCTGGCAGCCCTCCACAGGTTCAAGACTGCCTTTGAGGAGGGAGTCACCAGTGTTGGTCCGGACTTCATGCTGCATGCCATAAGAAATTATGGCATTCCGGCGCCACAACCTCAACCACAACCACCTCAACCTCAACCAACCGCTACTGTGATGTACCAGGGCACTCCGACAATCACACTGCCTCAACCAGTGTTGCCAAGCCTGCTCCTACCTACGTGCTACCTGCACACCAGGTTGCAAGCTCTGCAAACGTTGATGATGCGGCCGCCCCAGTCGGCAACACCCCCTGCCACATTCCACCCACCTACTGCCTCCACACCAACGCACTTCGACCTCTCGCAGTTGAGCTCCCAGTTTGGGCTTGGGAACACAAGCTTCAACTTAGAAAACTATCTGGCTGCATCCTCACCTGCACCTTCGAACCCAGCTACGCCGGCACCAAACATTGATCCCCAACAGACCCTGGAGACCCCCAAGAAACAACCCAGCCTGGAGACCCCAAAGATGTAATAATTTTATGATATATTTTTTAGATAATGAAAGATGTATTAAACAAAAAAAAAAAAAAATTGTGATGACGTGTATGTTTATAATTCCAATTTTGTAGCTAAAGTATTTATTAATAAGATGACAAATGAAATATATCCTGAAAGTAATAAAAAAGAAATGACTAATTGAACAAAAAATACTGATAATATGGTTAATAATAAATATGAAAAATCATGAAAAAAAAAAAAATAAACAGTACAAAACAAATGAAACATTGAAACAATTAACAACGTGATTGAAATATAACACTAAAAGATGAAAAATAAAGTAAGCAGGGAACAATTAAAGTACTTAAAGGAAATTTAAAAATATACAATAACAAATATATGGAAGAACCTACAAACTTAACAAAACATCAAAAGTAACTTATAAAACTACAATACTTACCAAACTGGCAAAAACTCTATAACAAAACTTTAAGATGAAACTGAAATATACAGCAAAATAAAAATTAAACAGGGGAAAACCTCACTCACCTAAATTCGGTCATCCTGCCAACCCACAGATCCTTGAGGGGAAGAGAAGTATGTCTTGAGGTAGTCCCGTTGCTCCTTGGCAAGCCTGGTTGCAGTGTTGCGGGCCACAGGGGGTAGGTTCCTTCCTACAGGTGGGTCAGTCCTCCAGAGGCCAGGTATGGGTTCGTGGGTGTCTGGGTCCTCTTGATCTACCTCTGCTCGGGGTGGGTTTCGTCCTCGTAGGATGTTGTGCAGAATGCATGAGGCCAACACAACAACCTCTGCATGCTCAGGTTTCATAGATATTGGAGTGTGCAAAACCCGGAAGCGGTTAGCAAGAATGCCAAAGGCGTTCTCTACCACCCGGCGGCCCCTGCTGAGTCTGTAGTTGTAGATCCGTTCAGGTTTCGAGAGGAATCGTTGGGGGTAGGGCTTCATCATGTAGGGGCGCAGAGGGAATGCATCATCCCCTACTAAGAAGTAGTCCGTGGGTGGTCCAGTGTGATCGGTAGAGATACCCTCGGGGGAGGATGAAGTTTGGCAGTCTGTGTTTCAAGCAACTTAGACAGAGGGGTGTGTGCAAAGCCACCACCATCAGACTCTGATCCTATGGCCCCAACGTCGACGTAGATGAATTTGTAGTTGGAGTCAACAATTGCCAACAGGACAATGGAAAAAAACTTCTTGTAGTTGAAGTAATATGTGCCACCAAAGGAGGGGTTGCGGATCCGTATGTGTTTGCCATCAATGGCTCCTACACAATGCGGCAGGTTCCATCGTTCCTCAAAGCCGCTGGCAACCTCCTTCCATTCATCAGGCGATTGTGGCGTTTTGAGCTCCTGATCTCCGTAGACAGAGATGATGGCCTGGCATGTGTCTGGAACAATTTGGCTGATGGTGTTGTGGGCAACACGAAAGTTTGTATTGCAGGCTCTTATAGGAATCACCCGTAGCGAGGAAACGTAGGGTGATGGCCACCCGCAGCCCAGGAGGAATGGGTTTTCGCCAGAACGTAGGTGTCCTCTGAATGATGGGGGTGACACGTTCCACAATCTCATCAAATAGTTGTTTGTCTAACCCGGGTGAAGTTCTTGTACAGTAGTGGACATTCTCTGGCCAACTCTTGCATGAGGTTCTCATAATGGCCATGTTCAGGCCTCCGTTGTAGATATGGCCACACCCACACTGTCCTCTTGGTCCTTTCCTTCTTCTTCTCTTGTTCCTCTTGATGGATGGAGTTTGCTATTGCAAGTAGTTTTAAGACTTCTATGTAGGCAATGATGCATTGTATGAGCCGCGTGTTATGCCTAATCTCCGGTTTGATTAAGAAGTTCACAAATTTGAACTCCTCCATGATGAATTCCGTGATGTTGTTCATGGTGCAGAGGAATGAGTGGGAATGGGAAAGGTGTGGCCATTCATGCCCTTTTGTACTTCCCAGATAGCAACCCCGACAGACGTGGTTGACAAAGACTGTCTTTGTCTGTGTTTGGTCAGACGGGGTGTGCCTACGATTGGCCGGAACCGGTCCAGGTATGACCTAACAAATCCCAAGACGTGCGGCCTCAGCTACGCCGGTCTTGTGGGGGCGTGGCATGGGCGTGGCCTGTGTTCCCGCAAATCGGGCAGCCCATGAGGTCGAACGGGGCTATGCCTACGCACGTCGCAAACACGTACATAGTTCAATACGACTCCATTACGTCTGACGTAACACTGGCCCCGTTACGCTACGTCTGTCGGGAAGTGTAATAGACGTGGAAGAACGGGCGTTCAACGGCAGAAACTACTCGCGTCTTTGCGATACGCCGGACGGGAGCTGAC
Organism: Paralithodes platypus; assembly: GCA_032716605.1. NCBI lineage: Eukaryota > Metazoa > Arthropoda > Malacostraca > Decapoda > Lithodidae > Paralithodes > Paralithodes platypus. The sequence continues at coordinate 38,268,678 of CM064498.1, read as the reverse complement.
GGGAGTAATATACGTGAATGTGTGAACCCACCATAATGGTGGGTTCACACATTCACGTATATTGCTCCCGTCAGCTCCCGTCTGTTGTAAACGAAGGTATATTGGTAGTTGGCAACCGATTACGTAAAACATAAGGGCATAATACGCAAAACGTAAATGAAATTGCGGCCAGTCGGGGGGGTACTCACGCATGGCGCGAGTAGAAACGAGTAGCCCACGTGGGTCGGGAATGTTGTGGGTGCGGCAAAGGCCGCGCGGTTGTTGAATCGAGTGGAATAAAAAACGTGGCTCGCCCTCACGTATGTCAAAAGACGGGAAAACTTACGACCGACCTGGCCACACCGGCCGTCTGACCGGAGCAGCCTCGTCAGACGTAGCAGCTACCCCGTCAGACGAGAGCTGCTCTCGTCAAATCGTAGAAAGTTCCAGTAGAACGTGGAAGTATACGTTAGTTAGGCCGCATCTGGCAGAACCGCCGCACTGCGGGTTGGCGGGAAGACGCGGCACCGTTGTAGGGGGGGGGGGGGGGGGAACAACAACGGGGACCAGCGAGGGACCCTCCAGTCACACCTCTCACCACACCGAGCAGCAACCAACAAGCCAACCCTGCCACCCTCTGCACCCTGCCGAAAACAAATCGTAGCAGCGAAACGACTCCACCTATGGCTTTCATATTTTTACCACATGTACCTTACCCTTTAGGCTACCCACCACAAAAATCCCAAATCCCTCCTCCCATCCACTCGCTGACTGTCGGTCCCGTCAGAAGGAAAAAAAAGGAAAATCTGTGGCGGCGAAACGACTGCACCAATCGGTTCCATATTTGTGTGACAAGTCTCTTACCCTTCTGCCATCCCCCCACCATACCCCCAAACGCCTCCCACCACCCACTTCTAGCGTATCCGTACGAAGAAAAGGAAAAAAAGGAAAATCCGTGGTGGCGAAACTACCTCACCAATCGGCTTCATATGTGTAACACAAGTCAATTACCCTTCTACCTTCCCCAACCAACCCCAAAACCACCCTCCCACCCATACATTCCGATACCATAAAAGTCTCTGTAGTTTATAGTGTCTTTTCAGCTACTTTCGGGACCATCGGGGACCTGATTTCTGGCGAGGGGAGTGTTTTTTTTTAGGAAGGATCTGGGGTAGTTAAAAGAGTTGGTAGAGACATATGACAGCCTTGTTATTGCTAGAGGTCCTCCCTAATCTTAATATAATTGTCTAATCGTTAAACCCTTTAGGTACCATATATCATTCCGAAGCTTAATAATATCGTCTAAATGCAGCTGACATCAAATATATAAAACACGTCACCGGTACGGAAAGGGTTAAGGAAATAATTATCCAAACCATGATTAACAAAGTTGTAAAAACTGGGTTAAGGTGAGACAACCCGTTTTTCTGGACCCCCTTCTCCCTAATGTTTAGTCCCACTAGTTTTGAGATTTTAAGACGTTGGTTCCATTAGTTTGGGGATTTTATAACCTTTCACCCCATTTCTTTGTCAATATTAGGACCCTTCGTGCCATTTAGGTGTCGATTTTTTCCTGGCGAGCGATAGCGAGCCTGTAGTTTTAGGAGGAATCGGTTTTTGGACAGGATATTTTTCTACCGAAAAATGTACAAATCTATCTTGAAGGGGGGTCTAGGGGGTGTTTTTCTAAGCTTGATGGAGGTCTAGGGAGGAAGCTAAACAAAATATATGAATACATTAATTAATAGACCAGACAAACAGCCACTGTCCCCTTAACCCCTTCTTTACGGCGACGTCTTTTTTATTGTTATTGTAGCAATATTTATACGATGTTGTGCAGTTTAAGAAAGGTCTGGTAGTAAAAAGGGTTAAAAGAGATAGTTCGAACATGTTAATTGCAGGAGACCCTTTTCTAACTGCATAACATCGTCTAATAGTATCCATATTAACCCTTTCAATCTCCAATACGCGTTTCTGTCCTGTTTTCTGGCAACTATTAGACGATTTTATTCAGATTAATAACGGTATATGGAAGTCAGAGGGTTGATTGAGATAGTATTTACCCTTTAAATAATCACAGATACTTCCTGAGCTGCATAAAATCGTCTGATGATAGCCAAAAAAAAAAACTGCTAAAACGCATCAGAGCTTCAAAGGGTTAAGCTGAAAAGACGTAGCCGGTACAGAAGGGGTTAACAGTCTAGCTGTATTTAGTTGCACTATAAAAAAAAAAAAAAAGGAAAAAAAAAAGAGGGAAAAAGAAAAATATAGGAAAAGTGGGGATTGGGCCTGAGTAAATAGATAGATAGATAGATAAAGACATTACTAGTGTGTGTGTGTGTGTGTGTGTGTTTTTTTTTTTTTTTTTTTTTTTTTTTTTTTTTAGGAAGCCAAAAACTGTATATGAGTGTAATACAACGTAGGTGATCATGGTGTAGTTATTATGCCTTACTCGGGATCTATAAGGTGAGTGTAATACAACGTAGGTGATCATGGTGTAGTTATTATGCCTTACTAGGGATCTATAAGGTGAGTGTAATACAACGTAGGTGATCATGGTGTAGTTATTATGCCTTACTAGGGATCTATAAGGTGAGTGTAATACAACGTAGGTGATCATGGTGTAGTTATAATGCCTTACTAGGGATCTATAAGGTGAGTGTAAATACAACGTAGGTGATCATGGTGTAGTTATAATGCCTTTACTAGGGATCTATAAGGTGAGTGTAATACAACGTAGGTGATCATGGTGTAGTTATAATGCCTTACTAGGGATCTATAAGGTGAGTGTAATACAACGTAGGTGATCATGGTGTAGTTATAATGCCTTACTAGGGATCTATAAGGTGAGTGTAATACAACGTAGGTGATCATGGTGTAGTTATAATGCCTTACTAGGGATCTATAAGGTGAGTGTAATACAACGTAGGTGATCATGGTGTAGTTATAATGCCTTACTAGGGATCTATAAGGTGAGTGTAATACAACGTAGGTGATCATGGTGTAGTTATAATGCCTTACTAGGGATCTATAAGGTGAGTGTAATACAACGTAGGTGATCATGGTGTAGTTATAATGCCTTACTAGGGATCTATAAGGTGAGTGTAATACAACGTAGGTGATCATGGTGTAGTTATTATGCCTTACTAGGGATCTATAAGGTGAGTGTAATACAACGTAGGTGATCATGGTGTAGTTATTATGCCTTACTAGGGATCTATAAGGTGAGTGTAATACAACGTAGGTGATCATGGTGTAGTTATAATGCCTTACTAGGGATCTATAAGGTGAGTGTAATACAACGTAGGTGATCATGGTGTAGTATTATGTTAGTTATTTTGCCTTACTAGGGATCTATAAGGTGAGTGTAATACAACGTAGGTGATCATGGTGTAGTTATTTTGCCTTACTAGGGATCTATAAGGTGAGTGTAATACAACGTAGGTGATCATGGTGTAGTTATTTTGCCTTACTAGGGATCTATAAGGTGAGTGTAATACAACGTAGGTGATCATGGTGTAGTTATTATGCCTTACTAGGGATCTATAAGGTGAGTGTAATACAACGTAGGTGATCATGGTGTAGTTATTTTGCCTTACTAGGGATCTATAAGGTGAGTGTAATACAACGTAGGTGATCATGGTGTAGTTATTTTGCCTTACTAGGGATCTATAAGGTGAGTGTAATACAACGTAGGTGATCATGGTGTAGTTATTTTGCCTTACTAGGGATCTATAAGGTGAGTGTAATACAACGTAGGTGATCATGTGTAGTTATTATTTTGCCTTACTAGGGATCTATAAGGTGAGTGTAATACAACGTAGGTGATCATGGTGTAGTTATTATGCCTTACTAGGGATCTATAAGGTGAGTGTAATACAACGTAGGTGATCATGGTGTAGTTATTATGCCTTACTAGGGATCTATAAGGTGAGTGTAATACAACGTAGGTGATCATGGTGTAGTTATAATGCCTTACTAGGGATCTATAAGGTGAGTGTAATACAACGTAGGTGATCATGGTGTAGTTATTATGCCTTACTAGGGATCTATAAGGTGAGTGTAATACAACGTAGGTGATCATGGTGTAGTTATTATGCCTTACTAGGGATCTATAAGGTGATAATTAACAGTGGGGTGTATTACCTCGGGATGACCCACCTGGTCCTTACGTTAAGGGGGCACACCTCTTTTTTACTCTCCCTCTCTCTCTGGGTTGTATCCATTCGGCCCCATTCAGCCTAGTGTTTTAAGACGTTTATCCCCATCCAGGTGTCGATCTTTTCCTGGCGAGCGGTAGCGAGCCATCATTAGATAATTATTAGATATTTGTCATTCAGAGAGGTTCCATAATAGTACCAGGACGATTAAAATCGTATCACGTAGCCGAGTTGGCGGGGGGGGGGGGGGGGATTGTAAAATAGTCATGGTTGAAGTCTAATAAACTCTCCACGTGTTCGAAGGCATAGTCCTCCACGATACTATGACCTGGTTCTTTAAATAAGAACCAAGGTTGCTTTCCTAATATCCGCTCATAGCCGAGTGGTTACGGTACCCAACTCTCCCAAATATACATGGAGTGAGTTGGTTCGAATCCTGGTCAGGATACCTCTCTCACAAAGATTACACGATTAGATGAATTACGATATCTTGGGCTAGGTTAGAAAAGGGTGCACTTTGGATTGTAGTTAACATCTCTCTCTCTCTCTCTCTCTCTCTCTCTCTCTCTCTCTCTAACGGGTTTGATCAAATTTAGGCTCCTAAATTGTTACTCGTGATGGTTCTGTTGATTGAATTGGTCGTGTGTGTGTGTATATATATGTCTGTGAGTGTGTGTGTGTGTGTGTGTGTGAGAGAGAGAGATAGAGAGAGAGCGTCACATCATAATATCCCAAACAAAGGCGTCCAATGATGAAAAGGAATCAGGTGAAAAGCTTCAAAAGACGGGAATAAGAATAATATAAGACAAAAATGATATGAAGGAAACTGAAACAAAGGATTGATATAGGGAATATAAGAGAAGGGAATTACACAAAGACTGTTCAAACAATGAACGAGAATCGGCTTAGATAAACAATATACTGGACAGAAAGAAGAAGGAAACAAAGAACCTGATGAGGAGTAATTAACATAAAAATATGACTAAACTAAACATTAGCTGAAGCATTATATATATATGTATACAGTATTTATATAATCCATTTAAAGATAAGGTTTTGCTACTATTATAATTTAACCATCATCTTATCATAATACGAGTGATAACAATACATTGAATATGAAAGGTCAATAATAACTGAAACGATACACCAGGAGACAAGTAAATCAAAAAATACAGTGAAGAGAATTACATTAAAGAATATAGAAAACAAAATATATGTATAATAAATTTGACATTTTCGCGGTTTCGAGGTTCGAACTTGGGGGTTCGTTTTCCTATTTTGGGTCCTTTACTGCAAAGTTCCATTTTCGTGTCCAGTCCAGATCTACTGTAGTCTATGACACAATGAATCACACAGAGAGCAACAAGGAGTTACATGAAATACGTATCTCAGCAACCCTTGCGGTCCATTCCGGGAGATACTCGAAGTGGAAGGAGAGAGATTGTTTAGTGCACTACACTCATTACAGAGTGTACAAAATACTATCTAATTTCTTCTTGAACTGCTCTATTGAAGAACTGTTTACAACTTCTGAGGGAAGATTGTTCCAGGTAGAACAGATCATATAATTATGTGAAAAAGTTTCCACAAATACTAGTGCTGAACCTTTTCAATTCTAATTTCCAGTCATGGTTGCGAGTTGTATTCATATTGAGAATAAACATTTTGCTATAATCCACATTGTCAAACCCATTTAGTATTATAAACACTTCAATGAGCTGACCTCGTAGTCTGCGTGTTTTCAGCGGAAAGAGATCAAGAGCTCTCAACCGGTTCTCATAGCTCAGTCTTCTAATCAATAAAATATGCTTTGTAGCCATAACTTGTACTATTTCCACTCACTCTATAATTATCTTTCCTGAGTGCTGGAGACCAGAATTGAACAGCATACTCGAGGTAAGGCCGTATCAGAGCGTTGTAGAGTGAGAGCATTATTTCCTTATTTCAATACATAAATTGCCTCTTAACCCCTTCCGTACCGGCGACGTCTTTTTTATTATATTATATCTAATGTATATTTAAACGATTTTGTGCGGCTTAAAAAGGATCTGTGGTAGTAATAATGGTTAAGGAAGATAGTTCGAATTTCTAGAGGCCCATTTTAAATTAAAAAATCGTCTAATAGTACCCAGTGTAAAGTTAAAAGGACGTCACTGGTACTGAACGGGTTAATATAGCCCAAATATTTATGAGCTTTCTTCTCTACTTCATTGCAATGCTTGGAAACAAATTAGGTAATTGCTGATCAGAACACCCAAATCCTCCAAGCTAGTCACTTCCAGAGGCATTCCCAATAGCGAATAACCTGACTTGGTGTTTGCTAGGCCGATATACATCACCTTGCACTTTTCCCAGTTTAGAGGCATCAGTCATGTCTCCAATCATGCACCAGTCTGTTGAGGTCCATCCTGAGCTGTTCAACCTCTTAAGGGTCCTTCACATTCATTCCAAGCTTTATGTCATCTGCAATCTTGGAGATCACACACAACAGACCAATATCGATGACATGAACATATATGATAAACAAAAGTGGGCCAAGGACAGATCCCTGTGGAACTCCAGAAGTGACTGGAGTCCACTCAGAAGAAGCACCATTGATTATCACTTGTTGCTGTCTATCTGTTAGCCAAGTTTCTATTCAATTTGTGACCTCTGTTTTGATACCTAGTGCACTCACTTTTTACATTAACCTGCGATGAGGCACTTTGCCAAAAGCCTTTTGAAAATCTAAGTAAAGGATGTCTATGGCTCTACTTTTGCCATACTCATTCAGCATTTCATGGAAAATTTCCAGCAAATTGGTAAGACATGATCCATGTTGCCTGAATCGATGTTGGGACTCTGTAAACATATTGTGAAATTCCAGGTAGTCCACTATCTTGTCTACTAATATCCCTTCAAAGAGTTATAATACTGTATGATATAAGTCGAGAGAGAGAGAGAGAGAGAGAGAGAGAGAGAGAGAGAGAGAGAGAGAGAGAGAGAGAGAGAGAGAGAGAGAGAGAGAGAGAGAGAGAGTTAGGAATACTGCGACGACGAACGTAAGGGACAAATAAAACAGAACTGGTAAAAATGAGTTGGGAGTTGAAGAAAAAGAAGAGATGAAAGGGAAGGTAATGAGAGGAGGGGTAATCAGGAGGAGGGGAGAGGGAGGAAGACCAAAAGAGGGGAGAGGGGAAGGGTTGATGAATACGGGGAGAGGGAAAAACGAGAGGGACACGAAAAAATTATTGTTGGAACAGGGACGAAGAGGAAAGGACGAAAAATGGCAACACACACTCGTAACTCACTGGAAACAAAGACATTTTTATTTACTCTGGGGGACAATAGTATTCTTGTCTCTAGTAACAAGAAGTAACATAAGGTAATTAATGACGACAAAAGAGCCAATGGGTTCAATATGTGAAACCATTCAAGATACTCGCTAATTTTGTTCATATAAGTCAGAACCCGGATGCAATGATCAGAGTATATACATATTTATGTATTAGTAATTATTTATTATTCTCGGATTTTTTTGTTTGTTAAGCAATTGATCAACATAATATGACCGTATTGGTAGTTTCTCCATGCCCTAACATAGGTAAAAAGGAGTAATGTAATTTAATGACATATAATTCCTATCGCCTACTGAAATTTTAGACTATTTTCTATCGAGAAGTTGTATATAATTGTCGTATCATGGCAATAAAGTAATATTATTTTCGGAAAAATATTATATTATTCAATTATTTCCCAAGTGTTAGACTAATATAACATTAACATAACATTTCATAATGTAACAATGGACACATAATTTCGGTCAGGCATTAATACGACAGAGAGAGAGAGAGAGAGAGAGAGAGAGAGAGAGAGAGAGAGAGAGAGAGAGAGAGAGAGAGAGAGAGAGTGAGAGAGAGAGAGAGAGTGAGAGAGAGAGAGAGAGAGAGAGAGAGAGAGAGAGAACACCAGTAAAGGGTAATCAGTCAACCATTCAAACTATTTTTCACCTCTATAATTTAGACTTAGAGCCAGCGTAGAGGGGGGAGGAGGGAGGGAGGAGGAGACAGATTTGTAAAGGGTGGGGATGAAAGAAGGGAGAGTTACAAGGATTACAAGGGATAGTTATTATCTCAGAGACCTTGCAGTCCATTCCGGTGAGATAATCGGAGTGGAAGGAGTGTTTATTGCACTACACTCATTACAGAGTGTGCAAAATACTATATACTCTCTTCTTGAACTGCTCTACTGAAGAACTGTTTACAACTTCGGAGGGAAGTTTGTTACAGGTAGAACAGATCATATATGTGAAAAAGTCTCCACAGATACTAGTGCTGAACCTTTTCAATTCTAATTTACAGCCATGGTTGCGTGTTTTATTCATATTGAGGCTAAACAAATTTATATAATCCACATTGACAAACCCATTAAGTATTTTTAAAACTTCAATGAGCTGACCTCGTAGTCTGCGTGTCTCCAACGGGAAGATATCAAGAGCTCTTAACTGGTCCTCATAGCTCATTCTTCTAAGCAATGGAATAAGCTTTGTAGCCCTAGCTTGTACTCCTTCCAGTCGCTCTATATCTTTCCTGAGTGCTGGAGACCAGAATTGAATAGCATACTCCAAGAGAGGCCGTATCAGAGCGTTGTAAAGTGTGAGGACTATTTCCTTATTCCTATGCTTAAATTGCCTCTTAATACAGCCCAATAATTTCTGAGCTTTCTTCTCTACTTCAATGCACTGCTTGGAAAACTTTAGGTCACTGCTAATCAGAAAACCCAAATCCATTTCCAAGTCAGTCACTTCCAGAGGCATTCCCAATAGTGAATAGCCTGAGTTGGGGTTTGCTTGGCCGATATGCATCACCTTGCACTTTTCCAAGTTTAGAGGCATCTGCCATGTCTCCGACCATTCTGTTGAGGTCCATCCTGGGCTGTTCAACCCCTTTTGGGTCTTTCACATTCATTCCAAGCTTTATGTCATCTGCAAAAGTAGAGATCACACTCAACAGACCAATATCGATGTCATTGACATATATGATAAACAGTAGTGGGCCAAGGACAGATCCCTGTGGAACTCCAGAAGTGACTGGAGTCCACTCGGAAGAAACACCATTGATTACCACTCGTTGTTGTCTACCTGTTAGCCAACTTTCTATTCAATTTGTGACCTCTGTATTGATACCTAGCATGCTCACTTTTGACATTAGCTTGCAATGAGGCACTTTGTCAAAGGCTTTATGAAAATCTAAGTATAGGATGTCTATGGCTCTACTTTTGTCATACTCAGCATTTCATGGAAAACAAATCCAGCAAAATGGTAAGACCTGATCGGTGTCGCCTGAATCCATGTTGGGAATCTGTAAATAAATTGTGGATTTCTAGGTAGTCAACTACTAGTATTCCTTCTAAGAGTTTTACTATGATAGAAGTCAAGCTAATTGGCCGATAATTCTTGGGACACTCGTGATCCCCTTTCTTAAAGATTGGGGTCACATTGGCCAGTTTCCAGTCTTCAGGGATTTCTCCATTTTCTAGTGATTTATTGAACATGTCTGCTATGAACGGTGAGATTTCATCTCGCACTTCACATACAACTCGAGGAAGAAAGCCATCTGGGCCTGATGGCTTGAACCTATTTAACTTATCTATTCTTTCTGCTACATCCTCTGGGGTACATCTGATTCTGCTAAGAACTTCACCCTCATGCACTAATCCTGGACTTGGCATATCATTGGTATTTTCCCTTGTGAATACTGAAGCAAAATAGTCATTTAGGGATTTAGCTATATCAGTTTCAGAGGTTTGTAGTTGGTCTATTGGATCCTTTAGAGGTCCAATGCTACTGTTAAATGGCTTCCTGCTGTTCACATAGCTGAAGAACTCTTTAGGACTCTCTTTGCAGAGGGCTGCAACCCTGAGTTCTTCATTCCGTTTTGCTTCCTTTATAAGAGATTTCACTCTTCTACACATATTTTTGAAGGACTCTAAAAATCTTTGGTCTTGACTTCTCTGGTCTTTCTGTATGCAGCCTTTCTCTTTCTAATTGCTGAAGCTATGTCACTTGTGAACCATTTTGGTTGGATTGAGCCTGATTTGGTAAGTTTAGTAGGAACGAATGCAGCTTGTCGAGCCATAAACTGCTCTTTGAATGAGCACCAAATCGCATTAACATTCTCACCCTCAAGTCTGATCTGGGATGAACTTCCCCGAAGGCCTTCAAAATTTGCACAACGGATTTCTAGTTTTGCACTCTGAGGACTGGTGGGTCTGCTGCTAAAGGTGCGAAGAGAGAACCTAACTAGATTGTGGTCACTACCTCCGAGTGATTCCCCAACAGATAAGCTGGTCACACTTTCATCTTCAATGGTGAGCAAAAGATCAAGTATATTGTTCCCTCTAGTTGGCTCATTCACCCACTGCGTCAAAAAGTTATCATTAGCATCGATTACAGAACTCAGTCTTGTGTACAGAAGTTCATCCTTTTCAAAATTTTGATGTGGAGGCCTGTACACCAGAACAATCCTATAGATAGAGTTACCTAGATTGAGGTCTACTCCAAGCAGTTCATGTTCTGACCTGATCTTGGAGTCAATTGGGTTTTGAAAATTTCTGATGTACAAAAGAATTCTGCCTCCTTCCTGCATGGTTCGGTCTTTGTGGAACATTCTATATCCAGGTATTTCAAATTCCCCAACATAATCTCTGGTATCACTGTGAATCCAGGATTCAGTGATAGCCACTACATTGAAGTATTCTGTAGACAACAATGCCCGAAGTTCGAAGAATTTATTCCTAATTGACCGGGCATTAAATAATACTACCTTAACTCTTCCCGCCCGGCCAGCATTTTAAAAGGACACCGCGGCAGAAGGGCAGGAGCCCGGGTGTCCTTTTAAAATCCGTAAGCTTGAAAGCCTATTAAGCTTGTTTTGAAAGCCGCGCGTCCGATGTATGTAAACAAGCTGGTCGGAGGCGACGCACGCACCTCCGAAAGCAAGCAGACGTCGGAGCTTTGTTGTTGTGTGGTCAGCTAAGACAGATTTAGTGTTAAAAAGTGTGTCATATTGCTAACATCGCCTCGAAACTCTCTCCACGGAAATCGTCATCACAACTGAACCAGTTGATTTAGTGAGCTCTACTCAATGCCAGTTTACAGGTACGAAACACATCTATGCTTGGAGATGCGTGGGAATGCGGTAGCAGTTAAAATAACAAAGATACGGTAGCCTAGGCGTAGACGTTTTTCGGCCAGATCGTCCGGATCTCAAAAACGTCCTTAGGAGGGCGAGCCCGGGCCAGAAGGGTTAAGGGGATTCAGGTTTTTCTTAGAACCCCCTAGCTTACCCCGTTTCCCGAAGAGAAAGGCGTCCCTGGAGGTAGTTAATTTTTTTGCACATTATTTCTCTGTACACTATCAGAGGTGTTGCAATCTCCTATACTTGGTGAATCCTCACCTAAGGTAGAAGAACCACTATCTAGTGGTTCAGAAATTGGCAACTGAGGTGTAGAGTTAGTGGGAGTTGCGGGTCATCACTCAATCTACTAGGGAACTCTGTAATTTGTTGAGAGGTATTCTTGCTCTCAGAGAGACTAACTAATTTTTTTGTGGTACCTCCTTTTGGAAGTTTGAGATCAGCTGCTGATGAAGGTTTACATTTTTCCTGCTGGGGGGTGCTTTCTACATTTTTGCTTGCCCTCAGCAAGCTGTAAAGATGGTGATTTAGGAAATCATCACTAGTGTTTAAGTGCACACCGTCACAGATAGGTTCACAAATCTCACCCCTTTCTGGGTACACAGGTCAGCTAACATACCATTTAAGCCTATTGCTTTGCTGGTAGCATAATACCCTTCATATATCCTGGGGCAAAATACCAAGTATCATGCCTCTGTCTGTTTTGAGTCGGAGCTCATCAGCAAGAGTCATGACCTCTCCTATTATATATTATTGACTCAGTGGTACCGATTTTATTTCCTTTGAGGAACAGGTCATAACCACTGACCAGGGTAATTATTGCCGACTCCTTAGTCTTGGACCAGACTTTTTCTACTTCCTTTGTGATCTTGGAAGTCCTTGCACCTGAGAGGCTCTTCACCTTTCACACATGTCGGTGAAACTTGACAAAGTGAGACTCTTGTCCTTTGACCGGGGAGGGAGAGAGAGAGAGGGAGAGGAGAGAGAGAGAGAGGGAGAGGAGAGGAGAGGAGAGGAGAGGAGAGGAGAGGAGAGGAGAGGAGAGGAGAGGAGAGGAGAGGAGAGGAGAGGAGAGGAGTACAAAGGAAATCAAGCAACAACAGATCTAGTGACCCTTCTAGGTTGCTTGTCCTCCAAAACACTGAGGATCAGTGTCCAAACAGTGGTTTAGAGTGGGTAAGGGAACATTGGAAAGGGAATTACTGCCCTGGAACTAATGTCCGTGGCAGGATTAGGAAGTTAGTAGAGGACAGATGGGTTAGTAACTGAGGGGGGGATAAAATAAAGTTATTCATTTACAAACGCAGTCAGTCGCGGGTTTGATGAGAGATATTTGTCTAGGCGGAGTTTAAATGAATCAACGGTGATGCAGTCTATAACGTTTCGGGGAAGCCCATTCCCCGAGGAGAGGAGAGGAGAGGAGAGGAGAGAGAGAGAGAGCGCGCGCACAGGCTATCAAGGGGCACAACCGTTCTTTTCCCTTACAATTTTTTCCCCAGTTTTTTTACAGTTTCCGGCTAATTGCAAGAATTGTCCGGTTCGCTGCTCAATTCCGGGGCCTGATATTAAGCTTCTTCAGTGGTAAACAAACTGGGATTGGCTGGTTTCAATGACGTCACGTTTGTTCACCAGTCCACTCGAGTGGATTGGCTAGTTTGAAAGTCGCCAATTTCCTACTCAGCGGTGATTGGCTGGCTTCTTTGTTCAATTTATCTAGGGCTAAGTTTTTATATATATATATATATATATATATATATATATATATATATATATATATATGCAATTCAAATAAGGGTGGGGTTTACTTCATGCTTAGCTGGGTAACAGAAACAAATGGTGTCACGGGTATACGATCGTTGTATTAACATAACGATAGAGAACAATAATACAACTAAAACACAGCACAAAGAAACAGAAATATACAATATCAGACGGTTATATACAATATGCTACTTAAATGGCGGTAACCTTACATGCAATACTTTAAGGGGGTGACCTTTTTTTGTTCTGTCCTTTTCTATCTTTCTCTGGCTTGTATCCATTTGGCCCCATTCAGCCTACTGTTTTAAGACGTTTATCCCCATCCAGGTGTCCATTTTTTACTGTTGAGTGGTAGCAAGCCAGCATATTTTTTATTTTTGTTTGACAGCAGGCTAAATTTGTACATTTGTCGAAAAAAAATCTCCGGCGAAGCCAGATTTCTTCATATAATGCTGGCTCGCCAGGAAGAAATCGACACCTAGATGGGGATAAACGTCTTAAGATAGTTGGCTGAATGGGGCCGAATGGATACAAGACAGAGAAAGAGAGAAAAGGACAGAAATAACAAAAAGCAGGTCACCCCCCTTAGCTTGGTAACAATTAAATACACAATCATATACAAGTTGGTTCTAACGCATCAATAAGTCTTCGTATTTAGGACAAGTATTTAACCTTTTTGTGAATCAAGTTTTTAACCTTATTCTGATATCGCAACGAGATTAATTTAACCCCTACTGTACCAGCGACGTCTTTCTAATATTTAGCTAGTTCTATTTCAATGATTTTGTGCAGTTTTAAGAAGGATCTGTGTTAGTAAAAAGTGTTAAATGAGATACTTCAAAGCCTGTTAATTGCTAGAGGCCCTTTTGAAACTGCATAAGATCGTCTGATAGTGACCAGAATAAAGTTAAAAGGACGGCAATGGTACAGAAAGGGTTTACCTCTCAATTTAACTCAGGAGCGTCAATACATATAGCAAAATCGTCAATTCAATGGCAGCATTCTAACAGTGCACGGTTAATTCAACAATAACTAACTCTAAAATCGCTCCCGTACTGGACAGTGTATCATCCCTCTGTGATTACAAATGATAGGTGTTTAATATATGTTCCGAAGAACCTGTCATCTTTTGTGAGCCTTAATACACTTATTAAGGGCAACTAACTGAATAGGGTTTATCAAATCTAGGCTCTTTATCTCGAGGTTGACAATTCCTATTATCTGTCTGCATAGGGCGTAACAGATCCTAACATTGACTTATTTACCTCTTTGGAAGCTACTCATCTACTAAACTAACGTTTACCTCATTAATCTTGTTGTGAGGACCGCGATCGAGGGCTCTACCTGCTAAGTGCTAAACTTAGCTAGCCTTCTTAGAGTAATTTAACTAATGATATAACTAATGATATAATATGTTATAACTGGAGAGCTAACCTCGAAGTTAAATGACAATTTTTACAGGCAATTGATCAAAAGGTCTTCAGTGCATCCTGGAGGCCTTGGCAAGTCTATTAGTACTGCTACGAGTACTCTAACTGACCGTGTAAAGGTCCTATAGTCGCCTATTGCAACTTTCAAAGGGTGATTAAGCTGATCATCCAGGCCAGGGTGTCTCGTCCTTTTAACACCTCGTTGTCGGCTGCGCCTTCGTCAGGGTCTTCATCTGCTGGGTATGGAAGGGGGCGGCTCTCCTCTGCAGGGCTGGGAAGGGGTGTTCATGTCTCTTGCCTCAGTTCCTCTCATAGTACTCGGGGTAGTTCTGTCTCCCAGTGAACAGTTAATTAATTCCTCAAAGTATTGGTCAGGTGTCCACAGGGTGTGTTGCTGGGTTATTGAGGGTGGGAGGCAAATGTAGCAAGGGCAGCGGAAGGGTTGAGGGCAGTCTATCATTTGTTCTTTCAATCGTCTTGACATTTCTATCTTTCTCATAAACGCCTATTGATGCTTCGTTAATGCCGGTACTAAAGGGAGAGCTGGGGTGAGGAGGGTGAGGAGGTCTATGTTCTTGGGGACAGCAGACTGAAGTGATTCTGGCAGCAGCAGGAAGTCCTCATAGGACCTGGAGGAGGATGGCTTGTTCCTCTTACAGCCAATCAGAGGACCCCTTTGGTCAGGTCAAGAACTGTCACTTTTCTTATTTGGGCTTTCACCTTTCCAGCCTCTTGTGTGATCTCCCACCTGTCCTGGTCGGAAGTGCCCGGGCGCGTGTCTTGGCCAATTCAGGGATCTCTCTGACATGACGTAATTTTCTGTATCACTTTGGCTCGACCACCACATGGTGGTGGGGGCAGCTCCGCCCATTTACCCGCAGAAGGTTCATCATCGAGTTGGATCAGGGGGGTGGGGGGTTCGGGAATTTGCAAGGGCATAAGGGGGGTTATCTCAGTGACTTGTTTCCGTATTTGTTCCGCCCGAGGCTGCTTCTTGGATTTCGGCGATCTCCCAACACATTTTATATATTCAGCTTTCCCTCTTCCTGTTTTTCTTCTTTGGCTTTCTCTTTTTAAGTGTCGTGTTTCTTCCATCTCTCACTTGTTGTTTCATAACGAGTGTCAGTGAATGGTGCGGGTTATTCTTCTTAACCTTGATTTTCTTGTTCTTGTGAAGGAAAATTTTGAATTTTTAGAGGTATTTTTTGAGATGCTGAATACAAATTTTGATTAAAATAAAAAGGTGAAATTAAAAGGTAAACATTATATTGTAGAAATTACGTACAGTATTCCTTGGAAGCTCCTACTACACAGGTATTTACGCTTATGCCTCCTGTCCTCTTCTTGGAATTGTGGAATGTGAAAACTAAAGAAAATAGTGTAGGGATACATGATAAGTGAATGAAGTAGCACCACAATCATCATCATTATCATAATCATCAAGAGCCATCCTAATGTCAAACTAGCATTTCCTGAACCTATCTCTCTGAAACGGTTTTGCTTTTTGTGGGAGTCCTTTCCCCCGGATCTGTTGTTGCTTGCTTTCCTTTTCAATTCAATATGATCATCAGTAAGCCTATAAAGAACCAGAGAGCAAAACGTGGAATATGATAATCCAGAAGAGGGAGGGACGTAGTAGAGAGGAACGCAAATTGGATAAAATTGGTGTGAATTGGAGAATGGCGATATATGTAAATGACGGCGTGGATTGAATAGGGGCCAATGTGCGTGTGAAAGGGACGATCTGTGAATGGTTGATTGACTCGTAGATGGATGGATGGATTTGGTTGTTGAATAGATTGGATGGATACTGGTGGATACTGGTTTTTCCAGCTAACAGTAAATTGTCATATTCTCATCTTGATTATTTAGCTATTACGAAAAGTTTGTTCCGAAATATGTTGTCAATTATGAAAATTTGGCATTGATATGACGTAGTTATATATTAGTTTGGCATTGATATGACGTAGTTATATATTAGTTTCATATTTTTCCATTAGGTATCGGGAAAATTGCTGCTAAAGGGATTTATTTACAGTCGGCTGGAAAAAAATAAGAGTATACAGTATATACCTGTAGTTGATGTACAGTAGACGTCTGTTGTTGGAGGTGTGTGTGTGTGTGTGCGGCGTTTGTGCGTGTGTGTGTGTGTGTATATGCGCGTGCGTGCGTGTGTGTGGTTGTGTGTGTGTGTGTGTGTGTGTGTGTGTGTGTATGTATGTATGTCGTCCACCATTCCACTCACCCAACGTCCGTATGATCCCCCTTCTTGTTATCTACCTGACGCTGCTTTTACCAATAACATATCCACTTTTTCTCTCCCACATATTTTATTTCATTACATTCCCTCCAACATTCCTGGGATACTCCAACCGTTTCCCCTTCCTCACTTACTTCACTCGATATTATTATATGCGAATCACTATTATATAGGAATCACTAAGCTAAAGGTGTGCACGATCAGGTGTTGAGTGTTTTTCGCAATTAATTATCTACTACTTAATCTTCGAAATTACGTTGAAGCGGGAATGCTCGATCGTGATAATAAGAACATTAACTAGTGAAACACAAGGATAGAAATGTGTGTTTTGTTCTTCCTAAAGGGTGAGTGTACTAAATAGAAAAAAAGGAGTAACAATTAGAGACACACTACTATTATTTTAATGTAGTGAATTCCCTGGTGTCGGAGGGGGACTCGGTGATTATTCTTTCAGGTGGCGTACTGGAATGTATTTCAACACTTGTCTTTCTGGAGCATCTGGTTAGGCCTGGACTTCTTCTTGGTAGAACTTGCAGTCTCCTTTTTCTGCTCTGCTTGAAGGATAGGTTTCATACCACTAGCTGTGCATGGTTTCATACCATATGCAATGGAAAGGGTAGAGGTGAGTCCCGGCTGCTGCTGTTCTCGTCGATGACCTAGGGAGGGAGCATCGAGCCTTTCGCTTACACTATTTTGCACTGGTGTTGGTATCGAATGCAACAAGTCTCTTTTTAGACCAAACTTGCTAGTCTCGAACTTAGTAGGTTTACCATGAACACTTGGTGCTACCAGTCTTTCGATGTGAGTATCCTAGGTTCGAGTCCTTGGAGTGCCACATGTATTTGCTCTATCTATCTATCTATCTATATGCTCAGGCCCAATCCCCACTTTTCCCATTTTTTTATTTATATTTTCTATTTTATTTTATTTTATTATTATTATTTTTTTTCTTGGGGGTGGCTGACTCAAGACTGAGCAAGAACAGGGAAAACACAAAACACAACATAAAATAACGAACAAACACAGATAAACACAAACTCACACACATCTAGGTCACCCAGGAGAAGACCCAAAGACCAGGGTCACCAAGGTCATTAATTGAGTTTAGAAGTAAAGTTGGTTAGTGAAAAAATATGATTATATCCTAGTTTTCCCAGACTCGTAGCTAGGATTGTTCCAGTCTTCAGACCTGGAGGTGCTAGTATCATACCTAGCTGGTTTCTTTTTGCCAGGTTGAGTGACATAGTCTGTCCTAGTTCTGCGTATGCTGGTTTGTATTCGGTGCGAAGTAGAAGGGCACGATCTGGTGTTGTTATTGTTCAGGTCACTTCCGGTGGCATGGCTTTTTGAGGTATGGCCGCACGGGGATATCTACGCACATGAAAGGTGCTCAGGTACTCTTTCTCCCTGCTTGTTATGTCCTTGTGGTGCGGTACCGTACTGGTAGTAGTCTGTACAGCCGCAATTCTTATGGTGGGCATAACAGGGAGGTTTACTTTTTCTGGACCCCTTCTCTCTCATGATTAGTACCATTAGGTGGAGATTTTAAGACGTTTACCCTGTTAGTTTGGTGATTTTAAGGCCTTTTGTGTCTCGAGGTGTATGTTTTCTTCATGGCGGGCGATATCGAGCCTTTAATTTCGAAGGAACCGGCTCTTGCCCAGGATCTTTTTCTACCGAAAAAAGTACAAATATATCTTGAAGGCGGGTCTTGGGGGTATCTTTTTATGCTTGATGGAGGTCTTGAGATGAAACTTGAAAAACAAATACATAAATATAAAAACAAATAAATACAAATCTCCCCTTAACATATTGGTAAGGGGCTCGTGTTCCTTTCTCCTTTGTATATTATGTTCAATGATAGATAGGCGAATATGCCTCCTTATGTTCAATGATAGATAGGCGAATATGCCTCCTTATGTTCAATGATAGATAGGCGAATATGCCTCCTTATGTTCAATGATAGATAGGCGAATATGCCTCCTTATGTTCAATGATAGATAGGCGAATATGCCTCCTTATGTTCAATGATAGATAGGCGAATATGCCTCCTTATGTTCAATGATAGATAGGCGAATATGCCTCCTTATGTTCAATGATAGATAGGCGAATATGCCTCCTTATGTTCAATGATAGATAGGCGAATATGCCTCCTTATGTTCAATGATAGATAGGCGAATATGCCTCCTTATGTTCAATGATAGATAGGCGAATATGCCTCCTTATGTTCAATGATAGATAGGCGAATATGCCTCCTTATGTTCAATGATAGATAGGCGAATATGCCTCCTTATGTTCAATGATAGATAGGCGAATATGCCTCCTTATGTTCAATGATAGATAGGCGAATATGCCTCCTTATGTTCAATGATAGATAGGCGAATATGCCTCCTTATGTTCAATGATAGATAGGCGAATATGCCTCCTTATGTTTTACAGTATAACATTCAAATCTTTTCCTCCGAGACAATCTTCCTGAGCTGAAGAACATCGTATGGAGGTAGCTAAAAGAAAAATACAACCTTAATTGACGTTGGGGAGAAAGGCTTGCCAGAGGTATTGTTAACCCTTTTAGTTTGGGTGGTGTGTTTTCCTATGTTATTTTTGTTATATTCCTATGATTTTATTTTGTGCAGATTGGTTAAACATCTGTGGCAGTCAGTGGGTTAAGGGAGAAAGGCTTTACCCCTTTGGTTCATAGATGTCCTTCCAAAACTAAAACAAAGATTGCCCAATGTAAGCCAGAACAAAAATACGTCATTCGTACTGCATTGGTTAAAACTTTTTTATTACGCGAGCTGGAGCCGAAGTTGACGTCTGATGTCAAACTCGCTACAATGACAAACAAAACAATAACGATACTGTACCGGTACTGGAAATGTTAGAGACAAACTCGGAAGGCAAACACAACAACATAGCCGTCTGGAATGAGAAAAACAATGGTCCTTGCTACATTCCTGCTTTTCAAAAACCTATTTCCTACATCTCAACTTACTGCATCCGCTTTCTGTCATGAAATATGTTTTACTCTGCCTGTTTTACTACTTCAACTTCTACTACAAGTTCTCTCTCTCTCTCTCTTTCTCTCTCTCTCTCTCTCTCTCTCTCTCTCTCTCTCTCTCTCTCTCTCTCTCAAACACTCTCTCTCTTCCTCCCTCTCACTTTCACACACACACACACACACACACACACACACACACACACACACACACACACACACACACACACAGCCCGTAGCCTAGTAGGTAGAGCTCTCGTCTCACACACGAGGGGTCGGGGGTTCAATCCCCGGCCGGGCGAGACAAATTGGGCTTGTCTCCTTTCATGTGTTAGCCTCAGTTCACCTAGCTGTAAATAGGTACCTGGAATAAGTGGACGACGTTGTGACGTCCCATCTGGGATTGGCAAAAATGGTACAAGGCGAGATGGGTATCATATGGTTCACCTAAGCTGATGGCTACCTAAGCCTTCGGGCGAGACGGTACCGTCTATAGTGAGAATGGTACCATACAGATCCACCCTAAGCCTTCGTTTCCAATGTCGCCAATTGGCTAAAAAATACAGACTACACACACATCCACAGCCATTCCAACAGTACATAAAAACACTTAACATGCATTTCACGCAATACATTCCCAGTTAAGGAGGCGAGATAATAATGAGCTTAGCTCGCATTGCGTGGATTCCCCTTGACGAACAAGTAACTGAGTAACTGAGTAACTGAGTAACACACACACACACACACACACACTCTCTCTCTCTCTCTCTCTCTCTCTCTCTCTCTCTCTCTCTCTGTCTCCATCACGGTAGCCTTAACACCTGTACCCCACCAGCGAGGTATCTTGTTCGTGCCTTTTACTCAAACACCCTAACTCACTTGCTTGTATTTCGCTTAATCAAAACTTTATACTCTTCCTCATCTTCCTTTTTCTTTGTTCGCTCTCTCTCTCTATTCTCTTCATGTTTCAGCCTCCTATCAATAACAATCCTTTTAATAAATCCATATTTTACACATCAAATATATTAACTCTATTTCTGCTCCCTCTATCTTTCACAATAAAAATACTATAGTTGTAATGGTGTACTGGTTCAATTAATACTATAGTTGTAATGGTGTACTGGTTCAATTAATTAATACAATGATTGACATAATGTACTCGTACTTCTTCTCTGCATCCTACCCCCCCCCCCCCCCGTCTCTCTCTCTCTCTCTCATCAACAATATCAGCGCTCTCGCCACCCCCTCTACTCAATTTCTCCCCCAATCCACAACACCAGCAAACCCCCCCCCCCCCCCCCGCGCCACAGCTAACTCATTTACCAAGGCTCCTGCCAAACTTTTCAACTCTTAACTTCGCCTCTTTAGCAATTTAACTTGCTCGCAGCCCTGGGAAGGATGATTGGCGTGAAGGGTGGGAGGAGGGGGGATTAGAGTACGCCTTAGGGGTGGGGAGAAAGAGAGAGAAAGAGAGAGAAAGAGAGAGAGAGAGAGAGTTAGAGATGGCTCAACAATGGTCATATTACCGAATGAGCCAAAATTAAAAAAATGATATGGAAATTAGTTAAGTTTTAAAATAAGTAAATAGCCAAAAACCTCTCCAACAATATTACTTCCTCATGTTTTCCTCATCTTTTTCACTCTGACGGCCCCACTGCCACGTCTTCCTCTGACGAAGCTGAATTCTTCGGTCAAACGTTTGCTAAAAACTTTACCTTGGATGATTTCGGTGTTGTCCCTCCCTCTCTCTCTTACTAATCTATCTGTCTATTGCCAGACAATGTGATTCCCGAAGGGGTGACCACGAACGAATCGCCCCCATTGCATCTCTGTACCCTGTCAGTTGATGCCCCTCCTCCCATCCAGCACCAATTTAACACATATACTTCTTAACTTAAGCCTAATATCACAATCTCTTCTAAGGACCTACTTTCGTCCCTCTCTGGGCTAAATACTAAGAAGGCATACGGCCCAGATGGCGTTCCTCCTGTTGTACTAAAAAACTATTCTTCTGTGCTGACTCCCAGCCCAGGCAAACTAATTTGTCTCTGTCTTTCTTCTATGTCTTTCCTTCTTGGTGGAAGCATGCTCTCATTCAACCAGGCCCGAGAAGGGTCACTACTCTCAATCCTCTCACTATTGTCTAATTGCTCTCATTTCTTGCATCTCTAAAAAAAAATGTTTTAACTATCCTTAATTCAACATTTGTTATGCAGTTGTCTCCTCATAATCTACTTTCAGGTCATCAGTATGGTTTCCTTATGGGCCGCTCTACTGGTGATATTCGTTCTTATCTTTCTAACTCTTGATCATCCTCCTTTCAGAACTTCTCTTTCTAACTCTTGGTCATCCTCCTTTCAGAACTTCTCTTTCTAACTCATAGTCATCCTCCTTTCAGAACTTCGGTGAGACAATTTTTATTGTGCTAGACATATTAAAAGCCGTCAATAGAGTCTGGCACAAATCTCTAATCTCTTAATTATCCTCCTTCGGTTTCTATCCCTCCAACTTTGCCTTTGTCTCTAACTTCCTTTCTAGCTATTCAATAGCTGCAGTTGTGGACGGCCATCGCTCACTTCCTCAACCTATCAACTGCTGTGTTCCTCAGGGTTCTGTCCTGTCTCCAGTTCTCTTTCTAACAATCATTAATGATCTTCTCAACTGTACCTCCAGTCCTATCCACTCATTTGCTGATGACTCTACCTTACCCCATTCAACTAGTTTTCCACAACGACCCCGCATGCAATCACTCAAAAACTCACATGATGAGGCCATAGCATGCCTATCTCCTGATCTATCAATTATTTCCAATTGGGGCAGAGAAAATCATGTTACTTTCAATGCTTCCAAAACCCAATTTCTTCTTTTATCTACCCATCGAAAACTTCCTCACGACTATCCCATATACTTCAACAGTACAAAAATCAACCCTTCATCTTCTCTTAGTATTCGGCGTGATTCTTTTTCTTCTGGCTTTTCATGGAAAGCTCATATTACTGCTCTTGGTAAAACAGCTTCCCAGAAGTTAGGTGTGCTCAACCGTCTCTGTAGGTTCTTAACGCTGCACAGCTTCTTGCTATGTATAGGGGCAAATTGAGCCCATGTATTGAATATTATTTGCATGTGTGGGGAGGTTCAACTCATACCACACTTCTCGAAAGGACAGAGTAAAAAACCATGTGGTCTCATCAAATCACCTCCCTCACTAATTCCCAACAACCTCTCTCTACACGCCGCAATGTTGCATCTCTCTCACTCTTCTACCGCTTTTACACTAATCAGTGTTCTTTGAGCTTTCTCAGTGTATACCTTCTCTCTTACGGGGAGTGGGGGCACTCGCCTTTCAACACACTCCCACCCCTATTCTGTCCAACTCTCTAGCCCAATATTGAATCCATTTTCCCAGTCTTTCTTCTACTCAACAAGCAAGCTTTGGAAATCTCTCCCTCAAGCTGTCTTTTCCTCATAGTATGACTTAAACTGCTTCAAGCTCTGTGTTCAGACATTTCAATAAGATACCTTGATGTGGCTCTGTCACTCTTTCAACTTTAGGGCAGACATTAGTTACAAGCAACTTTGCCTTTTGTCTCCTTCATTCACAAAATAATTAAATAAAAAAAAAAAAAAAAGGCCAAAATGTCACAAGTGCCGCTGGCTGAGTGGATCGGATGGCCTACTGGAGAGATAAGACAGATAATGGAGATAAGGTTATGATCCGAGAGGCCCAACTGGCCGTTCTCCAAGGCAGTCAGTGATGTTAGTAGAGTGCTGAAGTCACTGTTCTAGGTCGTTTAGTATTGGAAATATATAAGTTTGTTCACCAGGTTGGTTAGTGAAATAAGTCACTGTTCTAGGTCGTTTAGTATAGGAAATATATAAGTTTGTTCACCAGGTTGGTTAGTGAAATGAGAGGAGAGTCACTGGCAGTGGTGAATATTGATATTACCTAAGATGGAGATTGCAGTGAAAGGAGAGGTTGATAGGACATGCTCCACTTCAGAATCTAGAGAAAGTCAGTAGAGTTGGGGGATAGATAAACAGCAACAAAATATTTAGTTTGAGAGTGACAGTAATGTTTGAGCCAGAGAGTTGAGATTTCAGAAGAGTCAAAGTCAGGACCACTCTTTCAATTCCGTTAAGGCATGATAGAGATAAGCCCCCATCAAACATTTAGGATTTTTATCCCGACAGACCAGGACAATGTGGTTAGGGCAAAGGTCGACACCATGTGCGCTGTGCATCAGGGGGTGTCAGGGGATGTATGTGCGAGCGCAGGAGGTTCCAGAATGGCGGCAAACAATTTTGATCATGCTCAAACTTTTGGAAATTGGTCACTGCGGTTGAATTTGTCTTGGCCGGCGCAAGAGCGCCGCTTGACGTAGTGTAGACGGTGTCAGACGACACCATTCTTGGCGACTGATGGGGCTTGGTGGCGAGGATTAGGAGGGTACCGAGGTGTGATGCTATTGTTATATCAAGCGATACGCTTGCTATGATGATCGGCGCACTTACCACGTCACACGTGGTCGACGCGTTTGCCACGTCACACGTGGTCGACACGTTTGCCACGTCACACGACACGATTGGTTTCCTATCAAATGACAAACTGGACACTGATTTGGTCCTTATCAGCATCATCATATGACAGATGTGGCATAACACCGGCTGACAGTTTTTGGTCGATGATTGACGGCGATGTACTTATGGTTGTCGCTGTAGTTGCTACACAATGTCGCAGACCGACGAAGGCACGACGCTGCCAAGCGGCACTGGATTAGGTTAATTTTCTTTGCATAAACGCCGCACCGCGGCGTCAAGTGATGGCCCGTGCCCTCCGATAGACCTACAGTATGTCCGACGTAGGTCTAGCGTAAATCATGCACACGTTGTTGAAAATAAAAAATCCGGCCCATTTTCTACACTTTTGACATCGACTTCCAGGTCCTGGTCTGTCAGGACCGAAGTCATGAATGTGTGATAGCACGTATTATGGCATGTTAAATTTTAGGGCTTAAGCTCTTGTTGGGGTCATTCAGTTATTACCATTTTATGTTTGTGTGTCAGGCCCTTATTCATATTGTCTGAGTATCGTGAGGTATAGGTAAAAACTGTATATTATATTGTTTTAAGTGTGTGTGTGTGTGTGGGGGGGGGGGGGGATCGATTTTACCGAAAAGTTGATCGTTTCTGTTTGTGCTTACACACAGACTGACAAACAGAGACGATCACATAATCTCCGTCAAACTTTGGCGGAGATAAACATAAGTTTATACAAATTTATTTAGTATTCTTGTGTGTTTACACTGTACATAGAGGTACGTGTCATCAGATTGATTACTTTGTTTTTACTTCAAGTTTAAGTAAGCCATAATGCAGCAAAATATAACATTATTTATGTTCACTATAGAGACACACAAAGCGATGACTATAATTATACGTCTATTCATGATTAATCTTAAGATAGAGTAGATATGCCAGTCACCACAGATAATTACATTATCGTAACATATCCCATACAGTGATGTAGTTTATAGTTAGATTATGTCAACAAGTCGTATGGGTCTAACGGTCTATCAAGGTAATTAAAAACACCATATCCATTCTCATATCTAATCTATAAGTTGCCAAGGTCCAGAATTCTTCAAAACCCTGAGCTACTAGAAATGACAGGTGAAAATATCGAAAAGAGAGTAACATGAGACATAAACATTCAGAAGCAAGAATAAAAAAAAACTATTACACATTTTATTGTACAGTATACGAATGCACGGTAACTAACATTTATCCTTCTTATTATAACCGTAAGCATAACCATACTACAATACAAACAGACCCACCCATGTACGGAACCAAAATGTCAGATATTCCGCATGTCAATATCATCAGGTCATACATTGCTCAATAGATTATGACAAGAGCTGGGAGACAACACCAAGTCACAATAAACTCATTAAGGGGAGATGGGTTCTTTTTCTGGTACCCTTTCTTCCTCATGTACTAATACATGTACCTGTACTAATCATTATCTACAATAAAACACCCGTAATGATACATGCTATGCCTTCCCTTTTGTTGCATGTTCTGTATCAATGTATTGTAGACTTTACACTTCTTAGTTGTGGGTTGGGAAATACCGTCATCAATTTTAGAGTGATGAAAAATTAAAATTAACCATGCGTTATTATGTTTACATGTACACAAATTCATACAGCCAATACACAATATAACACACACACACACACACACATGACATCCCTCCTACCTCTTCTTCTTCCCCCCCACACACGTCCGACACAAACACACACACACCACATCCCTCCCTACCTCCCCCCCCCCCCCTACACATACACACGTCCCGACACAAACACAGACATAAACCCTTCCGCTCCGGCCACAAACCCAGCAGGGGGTGATGGTGAAAGCACAAGGCCGCTACACAACAACGGAGAGGTACGGCAAATATAGATCCATAGACTAGCAGGGGAATCATGGAGAGACAAACTAAGGGGATGATAGGGAGAGATAATATATAAAGAAAACAATGTAGATAGATAGATAAATATATAGATAGATAGATAGATATAGATAAATATAATGATATAATGATAGTTACTTAGATGAATAAATAGATAAATATAAATGAATAAATGCATGCATGCATGCATACGTATTATATATATATATATATATATATATATATATATATATATATATATATATATATATACTGTATAGTGTTACGTATCTTGATCCTTAAGTGGTTAACTTGATGAATCTAGATAGCACAGAGATATATATTAAGGTATCAGTCAGCTGAAGGCAAAACAAAAGTAAAATCTAATAACATTATTTTCCTGTTGTTGCTTCCTTTCCTTTTGGATCTTAGGACTTGGTATCCTTTATTGACTGATACTCTTTAATTGTGGAAAAATACTGAAACTAATTAGTCATGTAGTATTTATAAATAATTATTATTTAACCGAAGCTTAGTTGTTGTTGTTGTTGTTGTTCCCTAAGCTGCCTGGCCGAACAGCCCCGAGTCCCTGAGGAAGGCCATGGCCACGATCGGGCTTTCCCACAGAGCTCTCATTGAGTGTAGATTGTGTTGTTGGCGTAAGTGGTTGTGTGAAATGCAGTCTTCTATGATGTGTTTAATGGTATGGGGTGCTGTGTTACATCCCGGGCAGGCGTCGACAACGGAGTCATCCAGTCTCTTCTGATAGCTCAGGAGAGCTGGATGGTGTCCGCATCTCAGCCTGGCCAGGTGGACTCTGTCCTCGCGAGGAAGGGAGGATTCGGAAGGATGGATTTCGGGAGGTCGTGCATGCAGCTGCGTGTTGTCTGTGAGTGAGTGGATGGATCGGCGAGAGATATGAGTATGGATGTGCTTCTGGAAGTTGGTTCGGGGTGGGAAGGGAGGGAGAGAGGACAATAATTGTGTGTGATACCGTGTGCTGGGTGTTGTTTTGATATTTCTTGGTGTCTGTGGGTGTGTTGCCATGTAGTTTAGTGGATGGTCTTGGTTCGTGGAGGCTGCTGCCAGGAATTGAGTGCCTCTCATGTCCAGATGGTCTTTGACTTTGAGGATTTTGGTTTGTTGATGTAGGTGATCTGTGGGTGCAGTAGCTGTGCAGCCTGTAATGATCTTCAGGGCTTTGTTTTGAATAGTCTGTAAGGTCTTATGATGTGTTTCAGCTAGGTTAGAAACCCAGGCTGGGCTTGCGTATTCCATCACTGATCTTATGTATTGTTTATATACTGTGGTGGTAGTTTCTTTGTTGTGTCCAAATTTTGTGTGAGCAAGTGACCTGAGGGCGTTAAGTCTGGGTGTCAGTTTCTTTTTAATGTTTGTGGTGTGCTGTTCGAATGTCATATGAGTATCATATGTTACTCCTAGGATTTTGGGTGTGTGTGTATGTGTTAGGGGTGTGTTGTTTATGGTGAGTTGAGGGATGTATTCGTGAACACGAATACCGAAGCTTAGTAGGCTATGGTTATGAACCGAATAAGTTATATCTAAAGAAGGACTATTAATTCTATAAAAGTCTTGAAAGATAAATATTAAAGTAAGAATATTTCTGTCTCTTACCCTTTTTGAAATGAATAGATAGTTTTCTTATATCATGTCCTTTTATTTATATTTAATGTAGTTATTATTCTTGGTTCTTGTTTTACGTTAATAGTATTATATTATTATTATCAGGATTAATAGCAAAGTCACATAAAAAGTTAGATATATATTTAATAATTAGATAAATGTATTTCTTAACCACGTAACATTGAGGTTTGATTATGAATAAATTAAGTTACAGGATCGCTTCATAGATTCGATTCAGGTCTCACTCAAATAATATGAAAAGCAAAAATAATATTTTGAAGCGAAAAGAATTTTCTTCAGCTTAGGAAATCACTAGAAGTAACATTAAAACAGCCATGTTAGTCTAAGGCGTTATTACTAATATGAGACAATAGTATCACCGTACTTGTTCTTACCAGCAATGTAAGCTTAATTAAAAGAAAATTAAAGAACTCGCAAGTATTAATATAAAACAATAGTATTACTTTTATCATAACCCAATTACTTGAAGAGTTGCTTTAGTCCACAAGTCAGTCAACTAAAATAGTTAAGTACATAATAGTAGCGTTAACGTTAATTCCCAATCACATATCTCACTAACCAACATAACGTAAGTGTTTACACCCAACACACTTAACACACACTTATATAATCTGACTGTCAGTCACAATCCCATTATAATACTTCACCCCGTCTTCCTCCAGCTGCAAGTTCACCTTCCCAACTCCAAATGAGACTGATTTGAATGCCCGGTACTCGGGTCTTATATACTATGCAATGATGGTGTAGGAACGAATCAGGAGGCGGGGGATGGTGCGCGCCCCAATCACAGCTCCTCTAGTTGCGTAAGAGGTGCGTGGTCCAATGGCGTCGATTGGCGTCGATCATCGTCATAGCGTCGGGTCATCGAAGTAGTTTGCAGGGTCCCCTATGACGCACGCAGGTGTGAAGGCTTGTTTGCTGGTATGCAGACGAGCTGGTTTCCCACTCGCTGGTTCGCTCGCTGGTCTGCTTCGCCGCCTGGGTGATTCGGCACTCCTTCAACTCTGAATTCTAACTCTTAAATAAACATACAGGGCTCTGTATGTCAGAATATATATATATATATATATATATATATATATATATATATATATAGAGAGAGAGAGAGAGAGAGAGAGAGAGAGAGAGATCATTAAACAATAACTCTATAAATATATAGCAAGATAGATCGATTGATAGATTGCTAAACATTTTGATTAACAAGAACAAAATCATATAACTTATAAGCCTGAAAACGATTTACTTTAGGCTAAAATTCGAAACTTATCAATGAAGAGCATTACGAATACATTAAGAGAGCTATACATAAAATAGATATTAATGTATAATAAAACAAAGAACTTAAATCAAATACCTAAGAAAATCGACTACAGGATTTAGACATATGAAAAGAATAGGATGATATAAAATAGTACAGATGAACTGATAGCATTGCCACCTCCCCCTCTCTCTCTCTCTCTCTCTCCGACGATCATAATTCCCCAATATTTCGTAACTTTACAAATGAACGACGAAGAATTGAGGGAAAAATCATTAACTCGCGAGAAATGAGTTTTATCCCAACTTTTGCAAAACTTATCGTCCTATTTTCAGCAGCCTGTGACGTCATAATTCCTCGACAATAATGGTGATTGAGAGAGAGAGAGAGAGAGAGAGAGAGAGAGAGAGAGAGAGAGAGAGAGAGAGAGAGAGAGAGAGAGAGAGAGAGAGAGAGAGAGAGAGAGAGAGAGAGGTGGTGGGGGGGGGGGGGACAGGATGTGGGTAATGTTTAAAGGATTTGCTGAAAAAACCCCACACATGTGAAAAGAGTTGAAGTTAATATAGATATATGAAAAATATAGAGATACAGTCAAACACCCACCCCAAGGCAAAATAGAGAGGCGGATGGACTTCATCAGGCCACAGCCACCCGCCGTAATCGGTTTTCTGTTATAACTGTGGCAAACCGGCTATCTCTATAATATCTGGTGTAGAGTGTTTGCCTTTAAAGAAAAAGTAGTATAGTACTAATGGAATAGTCAAAATCAGGGGGTTGATAAATTCGGGAAGTCAATTTTGTAGTCAGAAGTAGAGTAGACAAAATCAGTTAGCTTAAAATGGGGAAGTCGAGCTCTGGGAGGCAGGGACGCTCAACCCCCACTCTGACAGGATCATCCCATCTGCTTGGCATACAAATTCTGGTAATAAAACGTCGACATATTCAGTAGATGCAGTGTGTGGTCAATTCAATGACGTCATCATTATTAGCTTAGATGTTCTTCACACACACACAAAATCAGACATCCAAAGTAGTTTTAAGGGGGGTGACCTGCTTTTATTTATTTCTGTTCTTTTCTCTCTTTTTCTGGCTTGTATCCATTCGGCCCCATTCAGCCAACTATTTTAAGACGTTTATCCCCATCTACTGTAGGTGTCGATTTCTTCCTGGCGAGCGATAGCGAGCCAGCATTATATGAAGAAATCCGGCTTCGCCGGAGAAATTTTTCTATCGAAAAATTTACAAATTACGCTTGCTGTCAAACAAAATAAAAAATATACTGGCTCGCTACCGCTCACCAGTAAAAAATTGACACCTGGATGGGGATAAACGTCTTAAAACAGTAGGCTGAATGGGGCCAAATGGATACAAGCCAGAGAAAGATAGAAAAGGACAGAACAAAAACAGGTCACCCCCCTTAAGTATGATTCAAATGCGAGCCAACAGATGGCTTTAGCCATTACATATAATATCACCCATAGCTTACATCCTATAGGCATTACATATAATATCACCCATAGCTTACATCCTTTCATCATTACATACAATATCACCCATAGCTTACATCCTTTCATCATTACATATAATATCACCCATAGCTTACATCCTTTCATCATTACATATAATATCACCCATAGCTTACATCCTTTCATCATTACATATAATATCACCCATAGCTTACATCCTTTCATCATTACATATAATATCACCCATAGCTTACATCCTTTCATCATTACATATAATATCACTCATAGCTTACATCCTTTCATCATTACATACAATATCACCCATAGCTTACATCCTTTCATCATTACATATAATATCACCCATAGCTTACATCCTTTCATCATTACATATAATATCACCCATAGCTTACATCCTTTCATCATTACATATAATATCACCCATAGCTTACATCCTTTCATCATTACATATAATATCACCCATAGCTTACATCCTTTCATCATTACATATAATATCACCCATAGCTTACATCCTTTCATCATTACATATAATATCACCCATAGCTTACATCCTTTCATCATTACATATAATATCACCCATAGCTTACATCCTTTCATCATTACATATAATATCGACCATAACTTACATCCTTTCATCATTACATATAATATCACCCATAGTTTACATCCTTTCATCATTACATATAATATCGACCATAACTTACATCCTTTCATCATTACATATAATATCACCCATAACTTACATCCTTTCATCATTACATACAATATCACCCATAGCTTACATCCTTTCATCATTCCTACACTTGATGCGATTTTCCACTGTATTTCTTAAATCATGGCAATAAACATGCGATGTTTGTGTATTGGAAACACCAACGGTGTTTCTTGGATGAGTCAAATACGAAGAAATATGAAAGACCGTCTTGTATTTCTTGTTTTGGAAGATCAGAAGTGGGCTGTGGATAAGACAAACACATTATTTGCAGCCGTCTTTTTGGAGATACTGAGAGGAAACTTGGCATACAGATATAAGACTCACCAAATATCCTGTACAACTTGGGAGCTAACAATGCATGCAAAACTGTGAAAAATCCACGGTGGGCTGTAATTCACAGTATGCTTCGGAAAACAAAATTATACTTATAACCTTACAAATGTGGGGATTAAACAACTTTTATTTGTAGCTGTAATCATTACGTATACGTTTATGTAGTGGGACCCGCAGAGGGCTGCTCTTGGGCGGCATGATATGCAGGGGTTACGCATGGGAACTAGTGGTTGGGGTCAGGATCAGGAGACGGATCAGGATTATGGATGTAATGATTGGAGAACCTAGTTCTAAAAGAATCAAGAGTGGGGCTATTAAATACATGAAATGGGAGGTGATTCCACTCTTGGATGCTGCGGGGAAAAAAATTATTGTCTAAATATATCCGAACTTGCCTGATAGGTGTGGTATTTTAGGTTGTAGCTGCGTAAATCGTATACTTGTAGGGTGTAAATATTTATCTTTGTCTATGTCTACTAAGTTGTTAGTGATTTTATATAAACATCTGTTGTCTGTGTAATTTTTCTACTTCTTGCAAGTGGGTCTAGTCTAATGTCTTGTTTGAGCAAAGTGACAGATGTAGTGTGTCTGTAATCACGTCTGATCCATCTTGCAGCTTTGTTTTGTATGGTCTCTAGTTTATTTGTTGTTGTGAGTGTGTGGATCCCAGACAGTGTTGCAGTATTCTAAGTGTTTTTTTCTTTTTTCTTTTCTATATTCCAACTACTCCCTCTCGGGCATAGGCTGAGAGCCTGCGCATTCACTCTCAACACGGTGAAGCCTATGAGGTCTTGTTCCAGCCTATGAAGTGAGACAAGCGAAGCACGAGCTACAACCAGCCCTCGCCAACCTGCCATCTAAGTGTGGCCGAACATGTATTTTAAATACACTTAGTAAGATTAATGCGCAGGAAGCCCAGGGCCTTATTAGCCTTTGCTCTGATGATGCTAACGTGAGTGGTCCACCTCATGTACGCTGATATGTGGACCCCCAAATATTTGTGGGAGGGAACAGTATCTAGAAAAGTGCTATGGAGTTTGTAGGAAAATTGGATGGTTTTGTTCGAACGGGTGCAGCGGATGTGGTGAAATTTGTCAGGTCTAAATGTAATCTACCACTTGGCTTCCCACTCTTCAAGGGCAGTTAAGTCATCCTGTAGTCGAAGGCAATTGTCCCTATTAGTTATTGGTCTATAAACTAAGCTATCATCTGCGAAAAGTCTAGTAGTAGAAGTAAGCGATAGTGGGAGGTCATATATGTAGGAAAGGAAAAGTAGGGGACCCAGGATGGTGCCTTTTGGTGTGGTGGAACCACAGAAGTTACAGACACAGTAGAAGAATGAGAACCCTCGAGAACAACACGTTGATCCCGATTGGTCAAGAAAGTCTTAATCCAGTGAAGAAGTGGTCCTCGGATGCCATAATAATCTAACTTGACTAACAGTCTTTGGTGGGGGACTTTGTCGAAGGCTTTGACAAAGTCTAGTACTATGGTGTCTACTTGTCATATTTTGGGGTCGTTAAGGGTTTAGGAAATGTCATGTGTGGTCGCAACTAGTTGTATCTCGCACGACCCTTTGGGCCGGAAGCCGTGCTGTGCGTCAGTCACCAAGTTAAACTTTCGAAGACTAGTAGATTTTACCCATATGAAAGTCTATTTGTTACCAAATATGAGCACTGCATACCTAACCCTGCAATGGCAGAGGTTATTAAATTTTATATTTCACCTCTGAAAATCTTTGTAAGGGGCAAGCTTATCTTAATTGAACTGGTTTAGAAGGTCCGTTTATTGAGGGGAGATAAGGTAGTAACAGAGTACACAGGCTATTGGATTAAAGGTTTATATTTATACATATAGGAATATAATACATTATGAACATATATATATCACTGATGGCAGTAAGGGGTACTCGTAGGTACCTAATAGACTAGAATCATACAAATCAATAATAAATAATAAGCAACAAAACTACAAAACTACAAGGCAAGTGACATACTTTAACTCAATTTTCATAGGGGTGCGTAGTAGATAAGGGAATAATTAATGATGTGTCGAGTGGGTGGGGCAAATGTTAAAGTAATTCAACTTAAACTCTTATGGCAAGAACGGAATCGTCCAGTTATAATGAAGTTAAGTTGATGATAGCAAGGTTTAAGGATAGGTGTGTCTTTCAATTAATCTTCTTCTCAGAGCCTGAAATACAGAGACAACATAGCTAATGCATCCGTCCAGATGTGATCTTGCTGGCATTGTGTTTAGGCGATTGTCTCGTCTGGATTGCGGCTTTTCTCTCTTGCTCCTTCTCTGGGCTATTTTGATGACTGGCAGTGGTGAGGGAGGGTCGATTTACTCCGACTAAAAGTTGGTAGAACTACTCATACCGTTGCTGAGAATCTCAAGCTTAACCTAACCCAAATGAGCGACTCAAAACGGAGGTTAGGTACCTCATAACTAGAAGGACGGAGTTACTCACATCGGGAGGTCGAGAATCTCAGACCTACCTCACGGAATAGCCAGAGAGGAAGCTTTGTGTTCACAAGGTGAGCTGCTGTCCGTCTTGGTGCCAAAGAGGTCATCAATCTTTCTTTTGTGTCTGGTGGACCTCTTCTTCCAGGCAAGAAGGTCGCGTTTTCGCTCTTGTGACAGCGGGCGTTTGGGCCTGTCTCGCCCGGGAGTCTTGGGAAATGGCAAGATCATGGGTAGCAGCACAGGTGGGCCAGCTTGGGGATATCTCGGGGACCTGGTCAACCCTTTTGCCCGTGGTTCCAGCTTGAGTTGATGGTAGAAATTGCATGGTAGAAGACGGAGCTGCCCATTGCGTCTCATAGAAGCTGTAGTTGATGGAGCAGAATCCTTAATTATTGCTTCTTTCTGGACTTGGCTTTGCAGAATCGGCATAACAAATTTATTTTTTACCGCATTTATGGATAATTCGAACTGAAAGTTTGCTGCAGGAGAATTACACTGCCATGATCCTCAGAACAGGAGAATAAAACACATTGGCATGCCAAATAACATTTATGGAATAAATATTGTTTGTTTACCAGTGTGTTTCTTTATTTCTTATGTTCTGAAAGTTTACATTCATGTATACATGACTTATAATGAAAAGCACCCTAATTACACTTTGCTAGATAAAATAACTGCAAACCAAACCCAACAAAATAGGATGGGTTAAAAAAATGTGTGTTTAACAAAGTAGTTTTGAGCTACTGAACCGAAATATGGTGCCTATATAGCTATATCCAATAGTTTACTGTCCTTCTGTTATTTTTATATATTTAGTATAAATATTAAATTATCAAACAATTCACCATCTACAATTTCCATGACATAAGTTACACAAAGAGGTCATACTGATATACATATGTCAGAAAATTGCCATTGTCACAGTACATAGCCATGAAACCTCATTAGTTAATTAATTGTATCCTTATATAAGAAACAAACACAATAATATGCATACATACAGTATAGACGCTCATTTAGCAACAAGGTTACCCAGAGTGTTGGTGCTTGAATTGAAGGGTGATTAAAAAATACCGGTATGTATAAATCACAAAGACCATCGCCGATTGTTTTCATAATACACCATTGATTATTTAATAGGGGCAACTTAAATCACAGGCATCTGAGTAGATGCTCGTTTTCTCTACGTATATATACAGTATATATATATATATATATATATATATATATATATATATATATATATATATATATATAAAATATTATATATATATATATATATATATATATATATATATATATATATATATATATATATATATATATACTGTATATATATACAGCATATATACAGCATATACGGTATATACAGTATACAGTCATCTTCAAAAGACTTGGTAAACTAGTTCATTGAGCTGATTAGCTCAAATCCTGTCATTATGTTTCCTTAATCTTCTCCCTCTGCGAATATCATGGCGTAAACGGCGACCCGAAAACCGTTTTTAGAGCCATCAACTATTAAAAACAACCTCGTCATATTTGCCATTAAAAATAATCGCCGGCGCTTTAAGCCAAAATAACCCGCACTTAAGGCGAGCAAAAAGCTACTCCCAGACATCCCATTACCTGCCATTTCTCTCCCGGTATTCCTTAATGACGCAATCCGCTCAGCTGATCACGTAAACATTGCAGGAAAGCGCGCGAAACTCAACCCTGGGGACACAGGAAAATAAGAGTGGCTTTTCTCTCCCCCCTTGACGTGTATTTCCTCGCCCTCGGCATTTACCTTTGTTTATTTACTACCTGCCTGCCATTACACACCCTCTACCAAACAGTGATTGGACAGCTTTTTGCCGAGACGCAGAAGAAAAAAAATTTGAATTTTATATAATGTTTTGGGGGACACGATAACAACCCTTACAGCTCCTAATTTATACTCATAAAAGTTCATGGAGTTCTCGTGTGTATTTTTTTTTTTTTTTTTTTTTTTAACGTACGTACTTGTTTATAGACTAATATGAAGGCAATTTAATAATTCAAATTTGTAGGTTAAAAGTGTGTACAATGATAGCGATAAAGAGCCAATAGCTCGAATCTGGGCTACCTTAATTAACTTCACCAACTTCATCCACTCATTAATTTGTCCCGATAGGGATATTTATACAATGAAAATTAATCAATAGGACTTTTACTTATAGGTAACTGTACCTGATAATTATACAAA
Source organism: Paralithodes platypus (assembly GCA_032716605.1). Taxonomy (NCBI): domain Eukaryota; kingdom Metazoa; phylum Arthropoda; class Malacostraca; order Decapoda; family Lithodidae; genus Paralithodes; species Paralithodes platypus. The sequence continues at coordinate 38,232,310 of CM064498.1, read as the reverse complement.
ATTAATTCCAGCTTAATAATGGTTCGCAATAACTACAGAAATAATATGTCGGCAGTCGACCAACCTGTGCTCTACATAACTAACAAGTGTGTATGTGTTTGTGTGTGTGTGTTTTATCTCTCTCTCTCTCTCTCTCTCTCTCTCTCTCTCTCTCTCTCTCTCTCTCTCTCTCTCTCTCTCTCTCTCTCTCTCTCTCTCTCTCTCTCTCTCTCTCTCTCTCTCTCTCTCTCTCATATTATATACTGTCAGTTGGTCCTCCTCTGCTGTCCATAACCAACATTAAATGGTCCTTGGCATGTTAAGTTGACGGTGACGGTGGACAAACGTCACCAGTTCTGACAGCTGGAGATATTATAAAAGACATTGATAGGCTTCACAGAAATATGGGGCGGTACAAGAATGTTCACTATTCTTGGTGGATTATTGCTTCTACACATTAGCTTGTGCTACATGCATACATAATGCAGTACGATTTGATGTCGATTTGATGGTTCCCTTTTTGGGCGATTTTTGCATGTATTTATTATCTTTCTAGTTTCCTCCCTAGACCTCCATCAAATTAAAACAAAAAACATCCATTAGATCCCCCTTCTAGATTAATTTGTACATTTTTCGGTAGAAAAACGTCCCGGCCGAAGGCCGATTCTTCCAACATTACAGGCTCACTATCGTTCGCCAGGGAAAAAATCGACACCTAAATAGCACGAAAGGTCTAAATATTGACAAAAAAATGGGGCGAAAAGTCTTAAAATCGACTAACTAATGGGGCAAACATTGTTACATCTGCAAACTAATGGGGCTAAACATGAGGGAGAAAGTGGTCAAGAAACCCGGCCCATCCCCCCTTAACCTTTTCAGTGAGGGTAAAGTATTTTAATTGTAACCTGGCTACTACTAGACAATTTTATGCAGCTTAGGGAAGATCTGTAGTAATTAAGAGGGTTAAATGTGGTAGTTTATAGCCTTCTAATTGTTAGGGGTCCTTCCTGAACATAATACAAAAGGCCCGGTTAATATCTAGGCACCCGGTTAAAAGGTCCGGTTAATATCTAGGCACCCGGTTAAAAGGTCCGGTTAATATCTAGGCACCCGGTTAAAAGGTCCAGTTAATATCTAGTGATCTAGTGATGTGAGTGAATAGAAGAAGCTCGGAAAATGTTTCGTTGTTCAACCTTAAGAGCAGATGAAAGTGCTGGACAGTTCGCAGATAGAATCACGGCTACCTTGAAGAAATGGTGGAAATTAGATGGTGCAGATCAAAATCTCCAGGGTCTACAAGATTTAGTGGTCCGAGAGCAGTTTCTCCAAAGCTGTCCCGCAAACCTCAATTTCTTTCTAACACAGAGGAGAATTAAAACTATAAAGGAAGTAGTGGAAGAAACTACTTCATGGTTTGATGCTTACGGCCACCCGACACGCAAGGTATTTCACCAGGAACAGTCGGGAAAGTCTAACCAGTCACAAGAATCTGAAGTTGAAAATTCTAAGGACAATTGTAAGAAGACTGATGCAAAGGAATACCAACAAAAGTGGGAAAACTATCGCAGGTCCTCGCACTACTTTCAGCAGTTTCCCAAGAATCTGCAGAAAGGAGCAGCAGCAGCTGTGACCATGGAAAATCCTGACAGTACAGCCAGACAGAAATCCTATAGTCAGAAATATGTGAAGGGAGTAAAGGAGGGAAATGGCTTCAGTGAAGGCGATCCCCAACAGCAAGCATGTCATGTCTAGCTGATTATAGTAAAGCTGTTATTGGTGGGACATCTTGTCATGCATCTCTCATTACTGCTCCAGGGAAAGTAAACAACACAGAAGTTATATGCATGCGAGACAACGGATCTACTGGATGTATCATAGCAGAAAAATTAGTTCAGCCAGAAAATTTTACAGGAAAAAATGTCAGACTTCAAGCAATTAATGGAGCAGAACTTGTTCCAGAAGTGCAAGTACAGTGTGACACTCCATTTTACACAGGGTCTATTTGTGCAGCAGTCCTAAAGACTCCAATTTGTGATTTCATCATAGGAAATATAAACGGTGTTAAGGATGCTGTGAGAAGTGTGGAATCTGTCCAAATTCAAACTGAAGGTACACTCGATGTGAGTACAAGAGAAATCCTCTCACCACAAGAGAGACTACATTCTAACGAGTCGAATAATTCTGAAGAGATTGCCGCAGCTGTTGTAACCAGAGCTCAGAATAATGCTACACACACTCAAAGACCTAACCTTAAGATTTCATCACTGCAAGAACTGGTTCAAGTAGACAATGTTATTCAAGAGCAAAAGCAGGATACATCACTGGTGATAGTAAGAAAATATCAACTTGAGGAGAGGAATTTTAGAAACCGAGGAAAATCTCATCAGTTTATAGTAAAAAGAGGACGGTTGTACAACAGAATTACTTCAAATAGAGGTGTAACTCATGATGCTTTTGTGGTTCCAAAAATCTACAGATCAGCAGTCTTTAAGCTAGGACATGAAGCTATCATGGGAGGCCACATGGGTCAGACAAGAACATTGGCCAGAATTCAAGACAACTTCTACTGGCCAGGCATGTATGCAGACATTTGCCGGATGTGCCGTTCTTGTGATATATGTCAGAGGACAGTCGACAAAGGTCGTATACCTAGAGCTCCTCTTAATCCCATGCCAGTCATTGCAGAGCCATTTGCAAAGGTGGGCGTGGATATAGTAGGACCTTTGGTGAGAGCAAATGATGGGAGTAAGTATATGTTAACTTTAGTGGATTTCGCTACCAGATGGCCAGAGGCGGTGCCACTGAAAGGTATAGAAACGGAGACCGTAGCAGAAGCTCTACTCGGCATCTACTCCCGGATTGGCATTCCAAAGGAAGTATTGACTGACAGGGGGACTCAATTTACATCCTCTATGATGAGTGAAGTCTATCGTCTGCTCTCAATTAAGGGCCAACAAACTACACCGTACCATGCTATGTGCAACGGACTTGTGGAACGCTTTAATGGGACACTGAAGAAGATGTTACGTCGGATGTCTGCAGAGCAACCTAAGGAGTGGCCACGGTTTGTGAATCCCCTACTCTTTGCCTACAGGGAAGCACCTCAAAGTAGCTTGAAATTTTCCCCTTTTGAGTTTGTTTATGGAAGAACAGCTCGTGGTCCATTGCAAGTGCTGCGTGAACTCTGGGATGACAAGACCGATGACAGTGATGTACAACTAACTTACACATATGTCCTTGACCTAAGGAACCGTCTTCAGGAAACCTGTGATATTGCTAAAGAGGAGCTTACCAAGAATCAGGAGGTGCAGAAAAAATACTTCGATCGCAAGACCAAAGCAAGGGTGTTCAAGCCGGATGATCAGTGTTTGGTGTTATTGCCTACATCAAGAAACAAGCTGTTAATGCAGTGGAAGGGACCATTTGAGGTGTCTGCTTGTCCAAATGAGTATAACTGTATCATCAAGATTAAGGGGGGTAAACTCAAGATATTTCATCATAATATGTTGAAATTATATTACCAGCCTGCTGCTGCTGCTGCTGCTGCTGCTGCTGCTGCTACTATTTTGCATTCACCGCAACACTCTCCTGAACAGCTAGAAGTTTTGAACATTATTAAGGGACACTATCAGATGGCCTGATGTTTCCCCGGGGACATTCTCTTGTCTTTCGATTTATGGTTGCCTGTTTTCTTGCATGAAAGAATCATTAAATTATAATTATTTGTTAAGTTTTAGTTTATCTAATTATAGTTTCGAGTTCTTGATAATATATATATTTCCTTGAATGTTGGAGGTGAAGAGTCAGTACAGTACTTTAACATTCGTCGGTAATTCAGTCTAGATTTGTTTTCTATTGAACAAAAGTCTACTCTGACCACAGAGTAATGTCATGCCTATAAATAGTCATGACATAATAATTATTGTTTGTTCATAATAAATCTTTTATAGTTTCATTGATTAAATTATAGTTCGTAAGCACTCTTTTATGACCGTTAATATTGAATTGGTTATTTGCTAAAGTATTTAATATATTGACAGTTAATTGATATGCTACCTAACAGAATAAATATAATTATAAGGATTTAGTTTTGTTACTTAATGTTGCTAAAGGAGTGTTCAGAAATTGGAGTTCGAATGAGGAGTTTTCCCAGAGTTATGTTTTCCACTCATTTTCGACCCTTTTATGTCACTAGAATGTAAGTGTTGTGCCTTGATATTAATTGTAAGTTTGGATGTGAGTGAAAGTTTTATTTGATTGATGCTTTCTGCATATATGTTGACCGTACCTTAAGTGTCTCTAATGCTCCATTTTTATTCCATACAAAATATCAGCATTGGTTGCTTCGATGTCTCAGAGTGGTGGGTGAATGGCCATACAATACTGACGTCATCCTCATATACCGACATATAACGTGGGGGAGGTGAAGAGCTGACTGGGGGCAGTAGACGGCGGGCAGCGGTAGCTCACAGATATTACCAACACATTTGCTACCGCCAGCCGATTTCCTTGTCGCTCTCCTACCTACTTTGACATCGGGATATAGATTCATCTACCACTTCGCCGCAGTCCTGTGTTATTAAGCCTACTACAGCAGTTCGGTGGAGCGGGAGACAGCAAGACATATGGAGAGGCGTTACCGAGTGAACATTACGTGTAGAGACTAAGCTAACATATGGAACATTTTAAAAGTGAAGCATTGAGCAATAACGGTCAATAGTTAATATAACTCTGCAGTAAATATATCAGTCCAATATCACTCAATATAATATAATAGTGCATTTGTTTAATATTGTGTGAATGTGTTATATTGTTTTGGTGCAAGAAATTAATTAATTAAAATAAATACAAATATTTAATTTTCTCTAACCTTCTATTACTAGTCATGGATATTATTTTGAGTAATTGAATTGTCTACTATAATCGAGACCTCCGAACTTCTCGGAAATAATATGATCATTATAAAAAATATCTTTCTCCAGGTTTCTGCATTTAATAAGTAACAACTAAATATTGGTCTGGGCATGTAGAATAAATCCTGTGAGTTACGACAACAGGTGTTTGCTTCTCCTGTCACTCCAGCTCATGTGACAGGCAGAGACAGGCAGGCAATTTGACAGTCGGGTTGAGTTGTTCGTTAAGGCCGCGTCATACAGAGGTCGACCGCGAACCGACAGTTCGGACAGTTCGACAGTTGCGGTTCGGGTGTATTCGGCCCGATAATCGGGCGACATCGGGTATGATTCTGGTATGTTCGAGTCGTTCTAGTCATGCTCTGGTCATCACCCGAATGTTCGGGTGAGTCGGCCAAAAGTTAGTGTATGCGTTAACTTTTGCGAAATCCTCGAGTGCGTTCGGGTCAAAAAACCGTTACAAAATCCTCGAGTCACCTTCGATTTACATTCGAGTCGTATTCGGCTTACATTCTACCATATTCTGATCGCATTCGACCTATTCGGGTCACTTTCGAGTAATTTTTTTTAACCCGATTCATACCAGAATTGATCGAACCTAAGTGGACTTAGACCCGATGATGTAGACCGTAACCCGAATTAGACTCGATGCTCAGTGGAAAATTCCTACATAAACTTGTTCGAAAGTCAACTGTTTCTCGATGCTGACCCGAATTTCAGGATGATGACTGGATGGATACCCGAATACTACTAGAAAATTACTCGATGCATGCCCGACATTCCTAATTAGACTCGATGATTACTCGATCGTGATCCGAATGACTAGAATGTAAGTCGATGGCTAGTCGAAGCCAAGTCGAATCAAACCCGAATGCGAGCCGATGGGCGGAACCACGTGAAGCATTCCTGTGGGCAGTTGGAGCGACTTATTCTAGTCACGTTCGACTTACATTCTGGTTTCATTCCGGTTGGGTTCCTGACTTCGGGTGGGGTTCGGTTTTCATTCGGTTTTAAGTCGGGTTACTTCGGGTGTGATTCGGTTTTAACTCAGGTTGGTATCGGCTACTCGGGTCACCGTCGATTAGCTTTCGACTCATGGTCGATTAAATTCCGTTCAACTTCTGGTTAGTTTCGAGTAATATACGGGATAACATCGACTTGTATTCGAGACACATTCGAGTCCCTCGGGTAGCATTCGAATTGCTTTCTAGTCATAGTCGGGGTACGAGTCTCATTCGGGGACTTTGGGTGAATTCGGGTGAAAAGTGCAAGTCATTGCCTTCGGGTTACTGTCGGGTCGCGGTCGACCTCTGTATGACGCGGCCTTTAGTCAGAGTTAAGCCAGTATCACACGAGCTACAAATACCGTTGTCCAAGAACCTCATATTAAGGGGAAGCAGACCGTTTTTCTGGACCCCCTTCTCCCTAATGTTTAGCCCCACTAGTTTTGAGATAACAAGACGTTCGGCCCATTAGTTTGGCGATTTTAACACCTTTCGCCCAATTTCGTTGTCAATTTTAAGACCTTTCGTGCCATTTAGGTGTCGATTATTTCCTGACGAGCGATAGCGAGCCTGCAATTTTAAGAGGAACCGGCCTTTGGCCGGAACATTTTTCTACCGAAACATGTACAAATTTATCTTGTAGTGGGTCTAGGTTTTTTTTTTTCTAAGCTTGATGGAGGTCTAGGGAGGAAACTAAACAAATATATGAATAAATGAATTAATAGACCAAACAAACGGCCAGTCTCCCCTTAAGTTTGTGTACGCTGCTCTATAGATTATACTAAATTCAAGAACTATTGGAGGATCAACAGGTGGGCAGAGGACAATGTTTTTTTAACCCCTTCTGTACCATCGACGTCTTTTTAATTATATTTTAGCCATATTTAGACGATGCTGTGCAGTTTAAGAAGGGTCTGTGGTAGTAAAAAGGGTTAAGTGAGATAGTTCAAAGCTTGTTAATTGCTGGAGGCCCTATTTAAACTGACTAAAATCGTCTAATAGTAGCCACAATCAATTTAAAGGACGGCGCCGGTACAGAAGGGGTTAACAGGTAGACAGAGGACATGTTCGTTGATTTGACATATATAAAAAAGGTAGAACTGTCGATTATACATATATAAAAATGAATAGGTTAGTCAACAATAATATATATAGGGTTATATAGTACAAATATCCAGTGGAGGTTGGCGGTTTAGTAGAATGAATGACATCTAGAGAAGAACATGGAATTATAATCTAATTATATAAAATGGAAAGTTCGGATTCATTTAATATACTGTATATAAGGATATAATTTACACTATATAAGATATTACAGAATATATATATATATATATATATATATATATATATATATATATATATATAGTGATTAGTCTAAGCAACATATGTAGGGCTAGGTTTGTTATTTACGGAGCTTGTGTGATTAAGGGGGGGGTCACCGGCTTTTATTTATCTTTCTCTCCTTTTCTCTCTTTCCCTGGCTTGTATCCATTCGGACCCATTCAGCCAACTGTTTTAAGACGTTTATCCCCATCCAGGTGTCGATTTCTTCCTGGCGAGCGATAGCGAGCCAGCATTGTATGGAGAAATCCGGCTTCGTCGGAGACATTTTTCTATCGAAACATGTATAAATTTAGCTTGCTGTCAAAACAAAAATATATATATACTGGCTCGCTACCGCTCGCCAGTAAAATATTGACACCTGGATGGGGGTAAACGTCTTAAAACAGTAGGTTGAATGGGGTCGAATGGATACAAGCCAAAGAGAGAGGGAGAGAACGAGAAAAAAGCGAGGTGGGCTCCCTTAAGTCGGTCGTCATAACATATACCGGTATTAGATAGAATATAAGGTACTTAGTGTCTCTCACGCTCAACACCATTAGTGTTCAGATTTTAAGTCATTCGCCACATTAGTTTGGCGATATTAAGACTTTTTGTGCCATTTATGTGTCAATTGTTTTCCTGGCGAGCGATAGCAAGGAGAAATATTTAGGAGAAATCGGCCTTCCGCCGGGACATTTTTCTATCAACAACTGTACAAATTTATCTCGAAGGGGGTTCTTGGGTGTTTTTATAAGCTTGATGGAGGTCTTGGGAGAAAACTAAACAAAATATATAATATATATATAAATATATATATACCGATATATATATAACCAAATAAATACAAATCTCCCCTTAAGCCGGTATCACAAAGGCGTTTTTTCCTCAACTTAAATCTTCAACATTGGTCTGGCAGATTATGAGGTAGTTTGTCAAAATAATTATGTTGCAGACATTAATCTACGGTACAGCGAAAGTAAAAGATAAAAGCGATCGTGTGGTATCTTCTTTAGACAACAAAATCACCTAATGGCATCCAAAATATAAATGATAAAGACGTCATGGTATAGCAAGGGTTAATCGAATTCAAAGAAATAAGTGTGGACGAAAGGGCCTAAGGGCGAAGTGACTGTGGGCGAAGTGACTGTGGGCGAAGTGACTGTGGGAAAAGTGACTGTTAACCAAAGCTGTGGTGTTGGTATTTAATTTGTGTCTTGAAATTAATCCTTACAGTATTAAGACGATTTTACGCAACTTAGGAAGGATGATTGTCAGCTCATTTAAGTATCTGGGCAGTGTGTTGAGTAAATATGGGACTATGGAGGAAGAAGTGCAGGAGAGGGTGTAACAGGGGAAGCGGGTTGTAGTAACGCTGAAAGCAGTAACAAGAAATAGGGTGGTCAGTATGGAAGTGAAGAAGTCCTTGCATGACAGTGTGGTAATCCAGACACTGACTTACGGAAGCGAAGCATGGACGTTTGAGAAGAGACTCAGACCAAGAGTGAGAGGGGTGGAAATGAGTTACTTGAGAAGTGCGTGCGGAGTTACATGGAGGGATAGACAGACAAATTAGGAAGTAAGAAGGAGGTGTGGTGTGGAGGTAGATGTGCTGGAAAGTGTGAAAAGGAACACCTTGAGATGGTTCGGCCTATTATGGAACGTATGGGAAGCGAGAGAATGACTAAGAGGGTGTACGAGAGCGAGGTGGAAGGACAGAGAGGGAGAGGTAAACCGAAAGAGAGGTGGAAGGAAGGAGTGAGGAAGTATATGGATGAAGGCGGTGCTGGTTGGGAGGAGGGGCGTCGACTGACTGGGGACAGAGGTGCTTGGGGGCGGTTCGTTCGTGTCCACCCTTCGGGGATCACGGCGTCAGGCAATAGATAGATAGATAGATAGGAAGGACGTCTACCCATTAAAAGGCCACATATACCATCTCCATTAACCCGTACAGTACCGGTGACATCCTTTCCATTAACCCGTACAGTACCGGTGACGTCCTTTCCATTAACCCGTACAGTACCGGTGACGTCCTTTCCATTAACCCGTACAGTACCGGTGACATCCTTTCCAGTAACCCGTACAGTACCGGTGACGCCCTTTCCATTAACCCGTACAGTACCGGTGACGTCCTTTCCATTAACCCGTACAGTACCGGTGACGTCCTTTCCATTAACCCGTACAGTACCGGTGACGTCCTTTCCATTATATTCTGGCTACTATTAGACTATTATATTTAGCTAAGGAAGGATGTCTAGCCATTACAAGACCTACAGACTATCTCAATTAATCCTTTTAGCTACCACATATCCTTCCTAAGCTGCATAAAATCGTCTAAATGTAGCTAAAAACCAATACAAAATACGTCACCGGTACTGAATGGGTTAATCCTTTTAGCTACCATTTGTCCTTCCTAAGCTACATAAAATCGTCTAGATGTAGCTAAAACCAATACAAAATACGTCACCGGTACTGCATGGGTTAATTCTTTTAGCTACCATTTATCCTTCCTAAGCTGCATAAAATCGTCTAGATGTAGCTGAAATTAATAAAAACTACGTCGCCGGTACAGAAGGGGTTAAACTGGTTAAACTTGGGGGAAAGGAAACTGTATATATAAATGTGTTAGATATGGAGATAGTATTACACCTTTACGAACAAGAATAAATCAAAATGTACGTATTATGTACAGTCAATTCCATGGTTCTTTTTTGTTTTACCTCGCCAATTTTATACGAAAATTAAATAAGTAAAAATAATAAAATTAAAAACTCTATGCATCTAATAAAGGCCTCCGTTCATGAAAAACTTAAACCCACTGCGTGGTGGCAAGTTACTCTGAACAAGTGAAATATACTGGTGTGATGAATTTATAATGAGATATTTTCATTGTTAATGTAAGAATAAATGCAGCAACTTTGTACATGAATGTAAAAATGCATGTGGAGTTATGCATATGTATCTATATACAGTAGCTGTATGAATAGTATATAATGTATATTATATAGATCTTGATTACAGCAAAGCATATAGGCCTACATTTCTTTGTTATCGAAATAATGTTCTGCACTCATGTTTATCACAATTGTTGATAGAGGCTCGATGTTTAAAATATAAACTATTTGACTCACTCACTAACTCACTTTCACTCTCTCTCACTCTCTCTCTTTCTCTCTGTCTCTCTGTCTCTCTGTCTCTCTCTCTTTATCCTCGTGCAAGAAGCCTGCTAGCACGAACAGTACCAACCCCTCGCCGCCGTTCTAACCACTCCTCTCCCCGACCTGTACGCAGAGTCCCGCCACCACAGGTTTCCGGATTTACACCAGTGAGTAACAGTGCACGGCCAACGCAGAAAAGGTCTCATCTACCAGTCACAATGTCAAACAGATTTGAGATATTGGTAGAGATGGAAGACGAACCAGAAGAGACCAGGCTCGTTGGGGATTCCATCCTACGAGGACAGGTCGAAGAGTTCTGCGACAGAGTCCCAAATCGACGAAAAATATTTTGCATCCCAGGAGCTGGACTGGACGACATTGTGGAAGCCTTCGAAGATACCACAAAGGATGCAAATGAAAATACCCTTTTTGTCATCCATGCTGGTTCAAATGACGTCATGCGCACCAGATCCGAAGAGTTGATGGAGAAATATCGCAAGATGATCCAGCACTACAAAAAAAAAGTCAAGGAATATCATCATCTCAGGCATTCTCCCCAAGATCGACGCACCTGACAAATTCTACGACAAGGCCTTCAGCACAAATAGCCTAGCCGACTAAAATATTTGTGTCTGAGGGAAGAAGTTGAATTCATCAACCTCTGGGACAACTTCTACAACCAGCCTACTCTGTTCCGCAAGGATAGCACTCATCTAAACCCTGTGGGTTCAGCATGCATGGGTCGTCTCCTACACGAAGCAGTCCGCAGCCATGGATCAAAAAACGCCATCCGAGAAGAAGCAGCAGTGACATAAATCATCCAACGCCAAGCAAAAAACAGAGGCAACCGAGGACCACCAGCGATAAGGACCGAAGACAGCGAGGACCGAGGACAGCCATGAACATAAATGTAGATCCGACAAGAACCAAAAATATTATTAAAGAGCGTTCCGTGAGTTCTAAAATAACAAATTTAAAGGTTTTCTATGCAAACGCTCGTAGCATACGCAATAAATTTTCAGATTTAGAGGAGCTAGTGTTTACAGAAAATTATGATGTGATTGGCAAAACAGAATCTTGGCTCAATACAGAAGATAGAGACTTTTTAGCAGAGTATTCACTTCCCGGTTATGTAATGTTTGAGAAAGCCGAATAAATCGAAATGGAGGTGGCGTTTTACTTTATATCAAAGAAAGTCTTAACCCTACCCTCTTGTCAAAACCTCAAATTGTGAACGTCGACACATCTTTTGTGCTAATAAAGAATAATAAAGGTACAAAAATAATACTTGCGTTAATATACAGACCTCCAGCTCAATCAGTGCAAACTGACCGAGAAATTTACGAACAAATTGCAGATGTAAGTAACTCCCAAGATACCGTAATTTTTGGCGACTTTAATTTACCTGTGACCAAGTGGGGTGATACTCTTACTTCACACTCCGGACATGACTTGTATACGAACCTGCAAGAGAGTTCGCATTATCAATTTGTTCGAACGCCGACCCGTGGTAATAACGTTCTTGACATTGTACTTGCAACAAAAGAAGAATTGATAGAGAATTTGAATGTTGGTGATGAATTCAGTAACAGCGACCATCGTACGATAACTTTCACTATAAAGTTTACTAGTAACGAACCAAATAGTAGCATCGAAAAAGTCCCTAATTTCAAGAAAGCAAACTTCCATAAACTTAGAGTTATGTTTAAAGAAACTGACTGGAGCTTTTTAATTAACAATAACGACATAAATACATCTTGGAAGTTATTCGAAACCACTTACCTAAAAGCAGTGCAAGATTGCATACCATCGAAAATACGGCGTCCAGGCCATAATAATAATCCCAAATGGTGGAATAAAGATATTTCAAACTGCCTGCTTGCTAAAAAATTTGCTAATGATAGATTCAAATCCTCACAAAATGACGAAGAACGGGTGAAATTTGTAGAGCTACGACGCAAAGCCAAAAAGTTAATTAAGCAAAGTAAAAAGACCTTAGAGTTACATATTGCGAATAAAAGTAAAACAAACCGGAAAGAATTCTGTAGTTATATCAGAAAGAAAAAAGTAGTTACTTCAACTGTTGGACCGTTAGTCGATGAAAATGGAGAATACACCAAAGACGAAGTACAAATGAGTAATGCCCTGAATACCTTCTTTGCATCAGTTTTTACAACAGAAGACCTCAGTGATATCCCTACACCATCACCGATTCAGATTGATAATTCAGATGTTCTAAGCAATATCACCGTTACAGAGAGAAGTATTGAATTGTTTAGATAAACTCAAGGTAAATAAAACGCCTGGACCTGATACAATCTCGCCTAGAGTTCTAAAGGAAGCTAAGGATGAGCTCTCCAAACCACTGACATTACTATTCAATAAATCCTTGCAGTCTGGAACTATGCCTGATTAGTGGAAGCTAGCCAACGTAACACCGATATTAAAAAAAGGCAGCAAATCCCTACCCTATCGTCCTATCGTCCCTATCGTCCCATTAGCTTAACCTCAGTTGTATGTAAAATGCTAGAAACGGTCATACGAGACAGACTCGTAAATCACTTAGAGGAAAATAACATACTTAAAGATACTCAACACGGCTTTCGTAAAAAACGTTCCTGTTTAACAAACCTCTTAGACTTCTTCCACGATATCCTTAACCTCTACGATGAGAGTAAAGCTGTAGATATTATATACCTTGATTTTCAAAAGGCCTTTGACAAAGTTCCCCACAAACGTTTACTGCTAAAACTAAAAGCGCATGGAATACAAGACGGTGTGTTGAAATGGATAGAAAATTGGCTCAGCGACAGAAAGCAAAGAGTAGTCATAAACGGTAAGGCATCTAAATGGACCAATGTAAGTAGCGGGGTACCCCAGGGATCGGTACTAGGACCAATTCTCTTTCTAATTTACATCAACGACATAGATGAGGGTCTCACCTGTACAATCTCAAAATTTGCTGAAGATACAAAAATTGCAAATAGCGTACTCTCAAAAGAACAAGTTGACGATATGCAACACAATCTAGATAAATTGTCATGTTGGGCCCAAATTTGGCAAATGAGTTTCAATGCGGATAAATGTAAAGTACTACATATCGGATACCTAAATGAGAAAGCAAACTATTCGATGAATGGCACTCAGCTTAAGAATGTAAACAGAGAAACCGATCTGGGAGTAACAATATCGAGTAACCTAAAACCGAGTCAACAATGTTCAGAAGTTGTTAAGAAGGCAAACAAAATAATTGGCTTTATAGGCAGGTCATTTGAGCATAAATCCAAAGAAGTTATCCTAACCCTTTACAATTCCTTAGTCCGCCCTCTTCTGGAATACTGCGTTCAATCCTGGTGCCCTTATTACCAAAAAGATATAAACAAGCTAGAACGAGTTCAACGTAGAGTTACCAAAATGATACCTAGCCTAAAGAACAAACCATACGAAGAGCATCTTAGAGAATTAAATCTATTTCCTTTAACCCCGCGCAGATTAAGAGGTGACTTAATTCAAGTGTTCAAAATCATCAAAGGCATCGACAATATGAACTGTAGTAAGTACTTCACTATCGACCAATCTAATTACACGCGGGGAAACGGTTGCAAAATTATTGGTAAATCTTTTAACTCCCACGAATCTAAGAATTTCTTCTTCAATCGAGTTGTCAACTTGTGGAATGGGCTTCCCCGAAACGTTATAGACTGCATCACCGTTGATTCATTTAAACTCCGCCTAGACAAATATCTCGCATCAAACCCGCGACTGACTGCGTTTGTAAATTAATAACTTTATTTTATCTCCCCCTCAGTTACTAACCCATCTGTCCTCTACTAACTTCCTAATCCTGCCACGGACATTAGTTCCAGGGCAGTAATTCCCTTTCCAATGTTCCCTTACCCACTCTAAACCACTGTTTGGACACTGGATCCTCAGTGTTTTGGAGGACAAGCAACCTAGAAGGGTCACTAGATCTGTTGTTGCTTGATTTCCTTTGTACTCCTTTGTACTCTTTCATCATGTCTCTTAAAACTCTTGCTTCGGATTAATTGCTGAGAGAAGTAGGCAGTAATGAGGGGGGAGGGAGGGAGGGAGAGGCAGAGAGAGTGAGAGGGGAGGTGAAAAGAAGAGAGGGAGAGGAGTGTATATATATATATATATATATATATATATATATATATATATATATATAACGGTATATACAGTATGTATAATCAAGTAGATGAATGTAGTAATACGTAATATATATTATGAGCATACATAATTTATACAGTATACTGTATATATTAATATTTATATATGGACAAACGGATAAACAGAAGATAGATGGATGAATAGGTATAGATAAATAGATACGGTAGGTTGCTTGTTGTTGTTGTTGCTGTTCCCCAGGGTGCCTGGCCGAACAGCCCCAAGGCCCCGAGCAAGGCCAAGGCCATAACCGAGCACCCCCACAGAACCCTCCCTGCCTACCACAATAAAGCCTGGGTGACCGAAGCCACTCCATGGCGGGGAGCTGAGGAGGTGCGGAAACGCCCGGGAAACCAGCGCACAGGGCCCTGGGTGGGGCACCCAGGGCCCTGTGCCCCTCAGAAATTATAAAGAGAAAGTTGAGGGGCAAAGGAAAAATGTGACGCTTTGGCTTCCAATCTGCCAACTTCTAGGTTGGCAGATTGGGAGGTCAATCCACGGAAGAGACGCTGTCACTTGAGATCTAGAAAATGTATAAGTAAAAGGAACAGTCAGAGTAAGCTATGGGAATGGCAGAGATCGCTCAGTTTTCATTCTGATAGACCAGCCCATCACCACACGACTAGAACCCAACCCTCTCAACATCAGCTAGGAAAGGCCCTAGAAAGCCGCCTTTGGCGGGGGGATAGCTCCCCTATTTCAACTCCTTTCGGGGTTGGGCCCCCGCCCCCGTAGGTTGATATAGCGACATACTGTACATACATGCATGCATCTCATTCTCTCTCTCTTTCTCTCTTTCTCTCTCTCTCTCTCTATATATATATATATATATATATATATATATATATATACAGTATATGTAAATTAAAGACTTGCACGGTGAAATAATCAGAGAGAGAGAGAGAGAGAGAGAGAGAGAGAGAGAGAGAGAGAGAGAGAGAGAGAGAGAGAGAGAGAGCAAGGTGAAAAAACTGGTTAGTTTCCACTGAGATGAGATGAAGGGAAATGCAAGGAACTGTCAAGGTAGGTATGAGAGAAATTACAGTGGCAGAATAAAGGCTTGGAAGTAAAGCAAATTTTGATAGTCATATAGTTAGTTTTTGTAGTTAGAGAATCAACCAAGGAATCAATAAATTATACATTGCATAACCTTCATTGCTTTTAATTATCGTCTGGCTATCATTAGACTAGTTAGTTAGACTGGAGTTAGTTATAATAAAACAACAAAATTAGTCATCTAACTGACCGGTTAATACACTTTCAAATTCTTGCAATATAACGTAAGAACACGGATATCTTCGAAGGGCGCTGACCAGTTTATACGATACAGATCTCTTTCACACCAAACCCAAGTAATTAATATGACTATTCAAAATTACGTTTGAAACTTTCCACCGTTCCCAAGCTTATCAAGTTACTGGACAATGTAATTCACATATCTACAACCCTATTTCCAAACCAATGCTTATCTAAATATTTAACGCGAAATATATTTAGTTTGAAAAATATGTGTGAGTTATATCGCAATCATTCAGTAAATGTCACCCTAATTGATACTCTTTGTCAAACTATACACCTTTATCATGTATCTATCTTTTGCCAGATACCTTGATCGCCGAGGGGATGGCCACGAATGAATCGCCTCCAAGCTCCTCAATCTGTCATTCGTCAATCGACGTCCTCCAAAAACCAATTTCACTAATATACCTCACAACTCCATCCCTCCTTCTCATTCTTGGTCTTCCTCTCCCTCTCTTTCCTTCCAATCATACAATATATGTGTCATTCTCTCGCATATTTTGTAATTATTCGTCTTCCTAATGAACGCAAGCCAAGGGTTTTCAATATATCCACATATAATAAGTTTCTAATATTGTGGATAATTTTGTCATTCATCGTTGGATTGCCTCTTGAGAGTCTATATCCTTTGTACAAAGGAGTACAAAGGAGTACAAAGGAAATCAAGCAACAACAGATCCAGTGACCCTTCTAGGTTGCTTGTCCTCCAAAACACTGAGGATCAAGTGTCCAAACAGTGGTTTAGAGTGGGTAAGGGAACATTGGAAAGGGAATTACTGCCCTGGAACTAATGTCCGTGGCAGGATTAGGAAGTTAGTAGGGGACAGATGGGTTAGTAACTGAGGGGGGGATAAAATAAAGTTATTCATTTACAAACGCAGTCAGTCGCGGGTTTGATGCGAGATATTTGTCTAGGCGGAGTTTAAATGAATCAACGGTGATGCAGTCTATAACGTTTCGGGGAAGCCCATTCCACAAGTTGACAACTCGATTGAAGAAGAAATTCTTAGATTCGTGCGAGTTAAAAGATTTACCAATAATTTTGCAACCGTTTCCCCGCGTGTAATTAGATTGGTCGATAGTGAAGTACTTACTACAGTTCATATTGTCGATGCCTTTGATGATTTTGAACACTTGAATTAAGTCGCCTCTTAATCTGCGCTGGGTTTAAGGAAATAGATTTAATTCTCTAAGACGCTCTTCGTATGGTTTGTTCTTTAGGCTAGGTATCATTTTGGTAACTCTACGTTGAACTCGTTCTAGCTTGTTTATATCTTTTTGGTAATAAGGGCACCAGGATTGAACGCAGTATTCCAGAAGAGGGCGGACTAAGGAATTGTAAAGGGTTAGGATAACTTCTTTGGATTTATGCTCAAATGACCTGCCTATAAAGCCAATTATTTTGTTTGCCTTCTTAACAACTTCTGAACATTGTTGACTCGGTTTTAGGTTACTCGATATTGTTACTCCCAGATCGGTTTCTCTGTTTACATTCTTAAGCTGAGTGCCATTCATCGAATAGTTTGCTTTATCATTTAGGTATCCGATATGTAGTACTTTACATTTATCCGCATTGAAACTCATTTGCCAAATTTGGGCCCAACATGACAATTTATCTAGATTGTGTTGCATATCGTCAACTTGTTCTTTTGAGAGTACGCTATTTGCAATTTTTGTATCGTCAGCAAATTTTGAGATTGTACAGGTGAGACCCTCATCTATGTCGTTGATGTAAATTAGAAAGAGAATTGGTCCTAGTACCGATCCCTGGGGTACCCCGCTACTTACATTGGTCCATTTTGATGCCTTACCGTTTATGACTACTCTTTGCTTTCTGTCGCTGAGCCAATTTTCTATCCATTTCAACACACCGTCTTGTATTCCATGCGCTTTTAGTTTTAGCAGTAAACGTTTGTGGGGAACTTTGTCAAAGGCCTTTTGAAAATCAAGGTATATAATATCTACAGCTTTACTCTCATCGTAGAGGTTGAGGATATCGTGGAAGAAGTCTAAGAGGTTTGTTAAACAGGAACGTTTTTTACGAAAGCCGTGTTGAGTATCTTTAAGTATGTTATTTTCCTCTAAGTGATTTACGAGTCTGTCTCGTATGACCGTTTCTAGCATTTTACATACAACTGAGGTTAAGCTAATTGGACGATAGTTACTGGATAGGGATTTGCTGCCTTTTTTGAATATCGGTGTTACGTTGGCTAGCTTCCACTGATCGGGCATAGTTCCAGACTGCAAGGATTTATTGAATAGTAATGTCAGTGGTTTAGAGAGCTCATCCTTAGCTTCCTTTAGAACTCTAGGCGAGATTGTATCAGGTCCAGGCGTTTTATTTACCTTGAGTTTATCTAAACAATTCAATACTTCTCTCTCTGTAACGGTGATATTGCTTAGGACATCTGAATTATCAATCTGAATCGGCGATGGTGTAGGGATATCACTGAGGTCTTCTGTTGTACAAACTGATGCAAAGAAGGTATTGAGGGCATACTCATTTGTTCTTCGTCTTTGGTGTATTCTCCATTTTCATCGACTAACGGTCCAACAGTTGAAGTAACTACTTTTCTTTCTGATATAACTATAGAATTCTTTCGGGTTTGTTTTACTTTGATTCGCAATATGTAACTCTAAGGTCTTTTTACTTGCTTAATTAACTTTTTGGCTTTGCGTCGTAGCTCTACAAATTTCAGCCGTTCTTCGTCATTTTGTGAGGATTTTAATCTATCATTAGCAAATTTTTTAGCAAGCAGGCAGTTTGAAATATCTTTATTCCACCATTTGGGCTTATTATTATGGCCTGGACGCCGTGTTTTCGATGGTATGCAGTCTTGCACTGCTTTTAGGTAAGTGGCTTCGAATAACTTCCAAGATGTATTTATGTCGTTATTGTGAATTAAAAAGCTCCAGTCAGTTTCTTTAAACATAGCTCTAAGTTTATGGAAGTTTGCTTTCTTGAAATTAGGGACTTTTTCGATGCTACTATTTGGTTCGTACTAGTAAACTTTAAAGTGAAAGTTATCGTATGATGGTCGCTGTTACTGAATTCATCACCAACATTCAAATTCTCTATTAATTCTTCTTTTGTTGCAAGTACAATGTCAAGAACGTTATTACCACGGGTCGGCGTTCCAACAAATTGATAAAGCGAACTCTCTTGCAAGTTCGTATACAAGTCATGTCCGGAGTGTGAAGTAAGAGTATCGCCCCACTTGGTCACAGGTAAATTAAAGTCACCAAAAATTACGGTATCTTGCGAGTTACTTATATCTGCAATTTGTTCGTAAATTTCTCGGTCAGTTTGCACTGATTGAGCTGGAGGTCTGTATATTAATGCAAGTATTATTTTGGTACCTTTATTATTCTTTATTAGCACAAAAGATGCGTCGACGTTCACAATTTGAGGTTTTGACAAGAGGGTAGGGTTAAGACTTTCTTTGATATAAAGTAAAACGCCACCTCCATTTCGATTTATTCGGCTTTTCTCAAACATTACATAACCGGGAAGTGAATACTCTGCTAAAAAGTCTCTATCTTCTGTATTGAGCCAAGATTCTGTTATGCCAATCACATCATAATTTTCTGTAAACACTAGCTCCTCTAAATCTGAAAATTTATTGCGTATGCTACGAGCGTTTGCATAGAAAACCTTTAAATTTGTTATGTTAGAACTCACGGAACGCTCTTTAATAATAGTTTTGGTTCTTGTCGGATCTACATTTATGTTCATGGCTGTCCTCGGTCCTCGCTGTCTCCGGTCCTTATCGCTGGTGGTCCTCGGTTGCCTCTGTTTTTTTCTTGGCGTTGGATGATTTATGTCACTGCTGCTTATTCTCGGATGGCGTTTTTTGATCCATGGCTGCGGACTGCTTCGTGTAGGAGACGACCCATGCGTGCTGAACCCACAGGGTTTAGATGAGTGCCATCCTTGCGGAACAGAGTAGGCTGGTTGTAGAAGTTGTCCCAGAGGTTGATGAATTCAACTTCTTCCCTCAGACACAAATGTTTTAGTCGGCTATTTGTGCTGAAGGCCTTGTCGTAGAATTTGTCAGGTGCGTCGATCTTGGGGAGAATGCCTGAGATGATGATATTCCTTGACTTGTTTTTGTAGTGCTGGATCATCTTGCGATATTTATCCATCAACTCTTCGTTGATGTACACCAGAACTGAACAGTATAATCCATATGAAGTATCACCAATTATAATGACAAGTAGTTTTAAAATATATTCAGCAATTCTGTTACACAAACTCTTAGAGATGAATTTCAGAACCCTGTTTGTTTTGTTTTGGAAGCATATACTGTACAGTACATTTCTGTTTAGCCTGAACATCAATGCTAAAACATTCATAGATCCTTTTAATTTTGAGTTACCCTATTCCATTCTAGCTAATATGAATGTTGAGTTTTTATTCAACTTGCCTATATTTAATATGTTGTATTTACTATTTAGCAATAGTAAATAAGAGGGACAGCCAAAAGAAGAAGAAGAAGACTATGTATCAATACTATCATTCATCTGCCAATTATCTTAGTATTTATGTACAGTACTGTATTTAGATCACCTTGAAGTTACTCTATTATTCTCCCCATTTTGGTATTGTCTGTAAATTTACTGACCGTACTAGTTAAGCCTAAATCAAGGTCAATTTTGTAAATAGTAAGGATCAGAAAACCCAATACAGATTCCTAGGAAACAAATTTTTTGACTGAACCCGAGTCTGACTTAACACCATTTATGCTAACTCTTTGTGTCCTACCAATTAGCTATAATCTAATCCACTACAATAACGATCCTCCTATTCTATGTGCCTCTACCTTTCTCATCAATATATCATGTGGGACTCAGTCGAAACCCTTACTGAAGTCAAATATATTATATGACTTGCCATTATTTACTGCTTCCTATACCTCTGAGAAAAAAACAAAGCAAATTGGTAAGGCAAGAGCATCCCTGGGTGAATCCATGTTGAGATATATTAATCAAGTTGAGTGTTTTAAGTGGTATATAATGTTCCTAGCAATACTTGACTCTAACAACTTACCTACTGTATAATCCATGGCACGGTACAGTCGTGGCCATGAATACTGTATAATCCATGGCACGGTACAGTCGTGGCCATGAATACTTGAACACTTCCTAAGGGTAAACACAAAATAGTGAGCGTTAAGGGGACACTGACTGCTTTTTTGGCCTAAAAATTAATTCATTCATAAATTCTTAGTTTCCTCGCTAAACATCCCTCAAACTTAGAAAACCGTCCCCTAGACCCCCCTCAAGATAAATTTGTACATTATTTGATAGAAACATTTTCCGGCCGAAGGCCGGTTCCTCTTACAATTACAGGCTCGCTATCGCTCGCCAGGAAAAAATCGACACCTAAATGGCATTAGGTCTTAAATGTTATAACGAAATGGGACGAAAGGTCTTAAAATCGCCAAACAAATGGGCCGAACGTCTAAAAATCTCAAAACTAATGGGACTAAACACGAGGGAGAAAGGGGACCAGAAAAACGACCGTCTCCCCTTAACTTGTGAATCACCACCAGTTGTTCTTTGTGGCTCAACGAGTTTATCATAATAATTCGCCGGTGTACAGTACAATATCGCTAATAAGCCATTCCTCAGCTGTCATTACGTTTGGCTCTCCCTGTGCTGTATTAATATCTGTCAGATGTTGAGTAGGGTGGTTAAGTGTAGGAACATGCTTGTATATCTCACTCGGAACGAATAAATCAAGCTTTAGACATTGCTGATACCATTTACTGATCGAAATATACTTGGTGCCGAGACATCACTCATTAGCCCGACTGTACCATATTTTGCGTCCATAAATTGTCCATAAATTCCTGACCACGACTGTACATGGCATTGAAAGGGTTAATTTTAGTGAAGCAATTTCCCACCTTCAGTAATTGTGAGAGAATTGGTTGACGGAGCAGCCACCTCGGTCTTGAAGGGGCAGGGAGGCGCCTTTTTTTTTGGGGGGGGGGATCCCCTTCTCCCTCATGTTTAGTATATTAGTTTTTTAAATTTTAAGACCTTCGTTCCATTGTATGACGATTTTGAGACCTTTCGCCCCATTCTTTTGTCAATATTAAGACCTTTCGTGTCATTTAAGTGTCGATTTTTTCCTGGCGAGCAATAGGGAGCCTGTAATTTTAGAAGGAAATGGCCTTCGGCCAGGACATTTTTCTACCGAAAAATGTATGAATTTATCTTGAAAGGGGATCTAGGGGGTGCTTTTAAAAGTTCGATGGAGGTTCAGCGAGGAAACTCAAAACAAATTAATAAATAAATAAATAGACCAAAAACCAAGCACTACCCCCTTGACCAGCTCGTTGGGCCGCTTAGCTAACAAGGGGAGGTGGGCGGGGTAGGGGGATAGGGCGATATTAATTGGGGAACGGTTAATGTGTTGTAAAGAGGGAGAGAGAGAGAGAGAGAGAGAGAGAGGGGGGGAAGGAGTAATACATTTAGAGAGTAAAATATATTAGTTAAGTGTTAATATGGCTGAAAACATACCTACTAAAGCTCCAATGCACTCAAATAGGAAATAAGTTAATAGTGTCCACAAACATCCTAAGAGATAATATACAAAAGAACCAAATGTTGGAATACTGACTTTACTTCAAGGCCACGACTGGAATCCCGCAGCTCAGTCTTACCTGTTGGAATAAATAAACAAAACTTAGTACTTTCATTTTCTATAATTATAATGTAACAATGTGTTTATTTTCCATTATACGGTAGCTGTCTTGTCTTATAATGTGTAAACTCATGATAATAGGATGTAATTCTAGTATTAACCCCTTCTGTACCGGCGACGTCTTGTTTACTTTATTTTGGCTACTATTAGACGATAATATTCAGTTTAAAAAAGCCCTCCAGCAATTAACAGGCTTCGAACTATCTCACTTAGCCATTTTACCACCACAGATCCTTCTGAAACTGCACAAAATCGTCTAAATATATCTAGAATATACTTACCAAGACGTTGCCGGTACAGAAGGGGTTAACAATTTGTCTCTAACTCAACAATTGTGTCTAGGTGACACAATTGAAGGTGAACATACAGTTCACCTTCACTACACTACATTATCTTTGGTTCCTATCCATTCAGCCTACTGTTTTAAGACGTTTACCCCATCCAGGTGTCGATTTCTTCCTGGCGAGCGGTAGCGACCCAGCATTGTATGGAGAAATCCGGTTCGCCGGAGACATTTTTCTATCGAAAAATGTACAAATTTAGCTTGCTGTCAAAACAAAGTATATATATGCTGGCTCGCTACCGCTCGCCAGGAAAATATTGACACCTGGATGGGGGTAAACGTCTTAGAACAATAGACTGAATGGATACAAACCAAAGAGAGAGGGAGAAAAAGAGAGAATAAAAAGCGATGTGGGCCCCCTTCACTACACTACATTCCCACCTATACCATGATAAACTACCCTTCTTGCTATACATACCCCTCTTCGTATGTAGCAATCACACCTACAATCACACCTGCAATCACACCTGCAATCACACCTGCAATCACACCTGCAATCACACCTGCAATCACACCTGCAATCACACCTGCAATCACACCTACAATCACACCTGCAATCACACCTACAATCACACCTACAATCACACCTGCAATCACACCTACAATCACACCTGCAATCACACCTACAATACCTACAATCACACCTGATCACACTACAATACAATACACCTACAATCACACACCTGCAATCACCCTACAATCACACTGCAATGCACACCTACAATCACACTCATCACACTACAAGCACACCTGCACCATCACACCTTCAATCACACTGCAATCACACACCTCACAAATCACCCACACATCCACCTGAAATCCACTCACCTACAATCACGACCTGCAATCACCCACCTAAACATATCACAACCTGCAATCACACCTACAATCTAACACAGCTACAATCACCCTGCCATCCACCCTACAATCACACCTGAATCCACACCTACAATCACACCTACACACATCAATCACCCCTGCATCACACCTACAATCACACCTGCAATCACACCTACAATCACACCTGCAATCACACCTACAATCACACCTACAATCACACCTACAATCACACCTGCAATCACACCTACAATCACACCTGCAATCACACCTACAATCACACCTACAATCCACCTCACACCAAATCACATCACCCTGCAATCCA
>CM064498.1:38192532-38208126 GCA_032716605.1 Paralithodes platypus | reverse complement strand
TGCCTTGGCAAACCGCCAGGAGCCCAAATTAATCGGGTACCGCATTCTAGGTTGCTCTATCAACGATCAAATTATATTAATATATACGATAAATTCATATATACTACATAAAGACTATGTGCAATATTGCTTAATAGCATATTAGGCCTTTTATAACTTAACTTATTTACAATCATATAATATACGATCTACTCGTCCTACGTCGTGCTGCAGGAGCGACCGTGATGTCACAGAGACATACGGGATCACAAAAGAGTCATAGCCTATCGTATTTACGATACACTCCCCCCACAAAAAAAGACCTGAACCCCACCTTAAACTTAAAGTTGCCCAGAGGCTATCTTCTAACGCCACAAGTCGACGGCGCCAGCAGCAGCGCGTCTGGGACGCGTCCCGGTCCGAGAATGATCACCATCAGTAAGAGGTGAGTCGTTCCTTTGAGAATCCTCGGACCCAGCAATAACAGGTGGGAGCATCAGTTTGCAATGCGGAATCGAGCTCCAAAGCATACAAACGTGCGATAGGACGAACAGTAGTTCCAGTGGCTGTCTTCAATAGCGCCACCCGCTCTACAGAGTCTGCCCCCTTGTATACCTCCAACATGCGGCCCAATTTCCAGTATAAACGAGGACTATCTTCTTTAATTAAAACAACTTCACCAACTGTAGGTGCCGTTGGTCTACCAGAGGGAGTAACACTCCTTTCCCTCAATGCTAGCAGATATTCACTAATCCACCGTTTCCTAAAATCCTCGATTATCCTGGATATATACTGGTATCTCTTAGACACCGCTACCTCAGAGTACAACGAGGGATCCTCTAACTCTACTATGGATTGGAAATCAAATGGAAACGCAGTCAATGGTTTTCCATATAGCAAGTGAGCTGGCGTTAATGGTAGTGGTTCTTGCAGGTCGGTGTACACATATGTAAGCGGGGGATCATTCACGACTGCCTCTATCTCTGTGAGGACTGTCGTCAACTCACTCTTCTTTAATAGAGCACGTCCTACAACCGCTCTGAGTCCTGAGTTTACTATGCCGACACATCGTTCCCACATTCCATCCACCAAACCAAGGTAGCCTTAACTGGAATGAACCGTCCATTCGCACTACTTCTCTCCCAAAAAAGTGATGATAGTAGGATCACTACTCATATCCTTTAGATATTTTGATGCTTGGACATAAGTGGGAGCATTGTCGCTAAGAATGAGTTGAGGGAATGAACGACGGGCACAAAACCGTCTAAACGCCAGCATAAATTCTTCGCTAGACATATTATCACATAGTTCTAGGTGTACCGCTTGAGACGTTGCACAGGTAAACAATAATATATAAACCTTCTCATGCTCTCTCGTCTTCAATGCCCCTGTGTAATCTAATCCTACAGCTTGGAAATGTTCTACGTGCTTTACACGGCATTCAGGTAGAGGTGGAGCTGGTCCAGTTGCATATGGTTTACCTTTTAGTCTCTGGCATATTACACACTTTCTTACGATGCGTCGAGCTACTTGTCGAACTCTGGGTATCCACCATGTGAGACGTAAATTTGATATAATATGACATACCCCGTAGTGTTATACTTCCCTATGTGCACGTATGATCAATAGATCAGTAACGTGATGTCTTGTTGGCATAAGTATAGGGCGGTTTGTGCCGTCTGGTACACCCGACCACTTCAGGCGACCCTCACACCTGATGAGGCCATTGTCTAGGTGCAACCTTAGTTTGACGCACTATATTAGGCATTAATGTCTTATTCGAGCTTTTCAAGGATTCTAATTCATTGGAAAAGGTTTCTACTTGAACCCCTTTGATCAAAGTTACTTCAGCTGCTTTAAATTCACGAGCATCAATGTTGTGACCCCTGTTGCAGAGTTGGCCCGTTACTTTAAGCTTGAGATTGGATACATATCGCAATACCCAAGCTAAAACTCTGACTAGTTTATTATAGTCACCGAATCTTGCCCACTTTATGATAGGACCCGGTGGCTCATTTGGTTGGGCTGTAAATGCCACTGTTTCCAGTGGCAGAAGTCCCTCACCAACAGCATGCCAAATCGTCCATTCACTTTCATGGAGCAGCCACTTTGGACCATGCCACCACAATTCGGACTTCACTAACTGGCTAGCCGTTATACCCCTAGTTATGAGATCACTAGGGTTTTCTTTTGTATTTACATAATGATAAGCAACGTCTGGCAAAAGGGCTCTAATCTCATCTACCCTATTCCGCACATAAACTGGCAGAGACTTCTTGCTATGTACCCTGTTGAGTGCGACCTGACTATCGCACCAAACGTGAACAATTTCAATATTTAATTCGCTCTCGTATGCTGCGCGTACATGTTGCACCAGACGTGCTAATAGCAGCATGGCAGTCAATTTCCATTTTAGGGATAGTTACCTTTTTAACCGGGGCTACCTTGGCCCGGGCTGTAACTAAATGTGCCCCAAATGAAGTAACGACATATATGGCTACCCCGTATGCCGTGGCGCTAGCATCGCAAAACGTGTGTAACGTAACGTCACCGAACGCCGCCACTTTACGAGGTATAGGTTTAGTACATAGGATGGCATACTCATTCAACAACAATGTCCCTTGGTCATTCAGGTCCTCGGGCAAACTGTCATCCCATCCTATTTTACGTCTCCAAACTTCCTGCATTAGAATCCTAGCTCTTATGGTAACGGGTAATGCTAGACCCAAAGGATCAAAAAATTGCGCAACTTTGCTCAACAGACTTCTTTTTGTGTGCGTTCCTGTCTGCTGAGCAAAAGACCTTGTTTGATAAGTTAGTATGTCATGTTTAGGTTGCCAGATCATCCCCAAATTTCTGGACTTTTCCTGGTTAAGAGATGCCGTACCGTCCACCTGTATCAAACTTTGAAGATCTTCACTATTAGTAACCCACTCGCGGAGAAATAGATGTGCATCAGCAAACAATCTGCGTGCTTGCCAGTATGTATATAACAAATCATCCTGACTATTGCTAGAACCCTGCAAATTGTCTATATATAATCCGCGAGATAGTTTACTTGTGTCCTCATGAGTGTCAGCTAGATGTTTTCTGATTGTGGCATTTAACAAAAACTGTGAACACGTGGCCCCAAAGAGTACAACCCGAAAACGGTATATTATGACTGGACTTTCAGAGTCGCTAATGTCGCTGAACCAAAGAAAGCAGGTAACATCTCCATCTTCCTCCCTTAGCTTGACCATCAAGAATGATTTCTCGATGTCACTGGTATATGCGTACTTCCCCAGCCTAAACCGCAATAGATGTTGGGACAGGTCCGACACCATGGACGGACCTGTCAGCAGGCAGTCATTTAGACTGGGTAGTTGACCTTGGTGGGCAGAGCAGTCATACACCACGCGTATTGGTGTGGTGACGCTGTCTTTTCTTACCCCATGATGGGCCAGATAGTGAACCCTACCCTTCTTAATCGGTTCCTTGACATCGACTCTCTCAATAAAGCCCCTATCTTCATAACTCCGAAATACATCGTCATACGCCTGGCGCGTGTTCGGTTCCTTAGACAATTTACACTGTAATGCGCGCAAGCGACCTAATGCCAAACCATAGTTGGTAGGCAGGCTTATCTCACTGTTCTTCCAGGGTAAACTAACTTTATATTGCTTGTCTGAGGCACAGTAGCTCACAGACTCGTCAAACCTTTGTAGCGCAACTTCCGAGTCATAATCAGTCTCCATAGGATTAATGCCTATGTGATCCAATCTCCACAGTCATTCCAGGTCGAACTCGGCAGCCATCTTAGGGTCACTAGGTTGGGAATCCTCCCTTCCCAACTCCTCTGCCGCGGTTACATTGACTCTATATATCGAGACCGTGTCGACCAGGACCTTTGACTGTGTAGTATGCACCTTTCCGCTCATGCAATATCCAAATTTAGTGGGGATTAAAATTACACCACACATCTTTTTAAATCCAGGGTATACTACTTCATAATAATGATCCACACCAAGTAGAACATGCACCTCACTCTGATTTCCATGGGATCTGACAAGTTAACCCCCTTGCTACGCAATGCGTGTTCCACCTTCTTCACTCCTACAGATACATATTCTGGTAGGGTGTCTACTACGATACAAGTCATAAAGTATCGGTTTTTATGGTAGAAATATGAAATCTCCGCTATCTTGTAGTCTTGTTTATCAGTAACCCCTGTGAAGCCCTGTAATCGAAGAGTCTCAGCCCCTACGATTCGGTGCTTCAGTCCCACTAGTACGGACTTCTTTATAAAGGAACGTTGAGACCCTTGATCCAGATGTACCCGACAAACTTTGTTACTGTCATTACCTTCCATGGGAATCTGAATTGTGGGCAATATAGTGGTGTCTTGCGTGCTACCTAGTGCCACAGTTGTAGTACCCTCTGTTTTGACGTCCTTGACTTTATCTGCTGTAGGACACAACTTATCAAAGTGATGTCCTTTGCAGTGGCGACAGGGCCTTAAGTATGCAGCAGTACATTGTGCCTGCCTACCATGTTCCTTACTTAGACAACCTACACATAGCTTCAATCTTTTCGCCTGTGCTAGTTTTGTCTCATTTGTTGGGTATTTTACACAGAAACTCCATTTATGTTTGTTGTTACATAGCTTACATAGAATCTGAGCAAGTTTCTTATATGTACCCTCTTTCTTTTCTTTAGTCCCCACTGTCATGCTTACTGTTCCCCTCTTCTCCACACTCTCACTCCCTCCCGACACATACATTCTCCCTTTGTTTAACTGTAGATTGCTGATTTCCTTACTGAACTGAGTTTTGAACTCCCCCAGATCAAATGATCTAACCTTGTCAAGTATTGCCATAGGAAGCTTCTGACGTAAGATAATGACTATCATTTCCTGTGTGGTAAGCCCTAGGGTGTCTAGCGATCGAGTATGGCACTCCATATTTGCCCTAAAATTTGCTAACTCCTCAACCTTATATTGTGGTTCTGCGACCTTTAATAAGGCAACGACATGGGCCATCTTCAACTGCTCTTGATCCCCATATGTGGACTTTAATAATTGTACTGCATCAAGATAACTACCACCCACTACCACAAAACCCTCTATCAAATGTAAGGCCTCTCCTTCCATTTGTCCCTTCAGATAGTGAAACTTGCGGACATTATCCAAAGAGGATTCATGAACTGTAGACCGAAATACGTCCCAAAAAGCTAACCACTCAGTCAACTTGCCCCCAAATGTAGGAAGATTGAGCTTTGGGAGGTGTACAGTATGTTTTGGGTCAGCCTTTCTATGGGCCTCATTATCGCCTCCCTTCTTACTTGCGACAGCATGCTGTAATATGTACTTCGCTCTAAAGACAGGTTCGTCATAGAGGGCGCGATTATCACACTCTGTAACTATCTCTTCCTCCTCTATCATGTCAGCCACAATCACCTCACTCAGAGCCGTAATACGACCGTGGGTAGCCTGGACGTTTTCTAATCTAGCCTCCAATTCCTCTAGTTCAGCAGTAGTGATGAAAGTGTTGACGTCCACAATTAGCCTACTTAATACTCCCCGAAGTCCCGCCCTTTGATTTTTAGGGGCCTTGATCAGCACCCCACTAGACGGTGTCTCTTTATTGTCCTTATTCATTTTACATGTAAGCCTATAGGCTATGTATCCAAATGTTACAAAAACAACGGCAAAATAGTAGTCCAGTTAAGAGACGCCGACCGGCGGACTTCTATGTTATGGAGAAAAAAATAGTACACAAAATAGCAATACCTACTAAAGGATCATATTGAACAAGAAAAAATGTTAGGTCAGGTCATATGTCACAGGAAGTTTGAAATGGAAAAGAACATTATTGGGGAAAGATGATGGGTGGGATGCAGAACTTAGGCAGGTGCAACGATGTGACCCTGCATTCCGACTCTAACCATCGCTTGGCTAGCCTTGCCAGTTTATCATAGAGTTGTTCCTGCATCCTGTTATATGTCCCCTTGCTCAATACCTTAAAAATCCCTTACTGGTAGCTAATTCCCGGGTCTGGGCACCAATGTGGTAAACTATCAATGGAAGTTAAATATTACTAAGCTATAATGAATAAAATAAAATAAATCTAAATGAAAACTACTCCATATCTAAATTGAATTCAATCTGAAACAAGCTAATTTATATCCAAAGGTCTCACATAATAAATTTATATATAGGGTAAGGTTATAAGGGTTAATATTAGCCAGGAATTAACTCACCAATAGTTCCACGTGGCAATGAGGCAAGGGAGAACGTTTTACCCAATATGGCGGTGGACAATGGGGAACGAGACTTCGGTCCCGAGACACGAGTCAAGTTAAAGAAAGAATAAATGATTACATGGGAATGGACATGAATATTATGCTTATCTGTCAGTCAGTCATGGCGTTGATGAGAGCGTCGTGATGGTGTAGCTGTTTGTATTGCTGTCAGTGTATTGTGATTAGAGGCACAAAAGCACGATCAACTGAGGGCGGAAATTAGATGTTAACTGGTTGGTGTTCGTGAAGGCTCTGGTCTTCCTCAAAGGCACACCTTGCTGCCTTGGCAAACGCCAGGAACCCAAATTATCGTACCGCATCTAGGTTGCTCTATACGATAAATTATATTAATATATACGATAAATTCATATATACTACATAATACTATGGCAATAATGCTTAATAGCATATTAGGCCTTTTATAACTTAACTTATTTACAATCTTATAATATACGATCTACTCGTCCTACGTCGTGCTGCAGGAGCGACCGTGACGTCACAGAGACATACGGGATCACAAAAGAGTCATAGCCTATCGTATTTATGATAGAGGATAAGAAGCAGGTAGTGATCATTATTTTAATAATGTTAACCCTCATAGTACAGAGGACGTCGTGGTATTCCAGCTTACGTTACATTAACTGTTACGTTAACTGTCTTGATAGCGTAATGCTTAGTGTGCGGAATTTCGGTGTGAGTATCCTAGGTTCGATTCCTTGGAGTACCACATGTATTCATTACTTTCATTTATTTCATTAATTAGGTATATTTGTAAGTTGGTTGGTTGGTGAAAACAAATAGCCTATGAATACAATGTTTTTCGGTTCCCGGACATCGCAACCAGTAGACCATTTCAACCAGTAGCTCTCAACCAGTGCCAAATCAACCAAACCAGTGCCAAAGTATAGTACTAACCTAACCTAACCTAACCGTATTGGTTGATTTGGTACTGGTTGAGAGCTACTGGTTGAAATGGTCTACTGGTTGAGTTGTCCGGTCACCATGTTTTTTCAGATAAAAATACAATTCAATTAAGTCTACTAGTCACGAGGCTTCACACTACGTAATCAAGTAACTCCTTCAATGTAATTATGCCTTGTATTTCGCAGTCTGGCTAACACTAAACGAGTTTGTGATGCCAAGGAGAAACCTACCGGAGTCAAAGGGTTAAACCCTGCATCACGATGGTATAGTTTTCCTTATATTTTGGCTCTCATTGAACAATTTTATTCAGACAACGATAAATCATTGATGGAGGTCTAGCGAGGAAACTAAAATGTAAATGAATATATATATATATATAGAAAAAGACCAAAACAATTACCGCTACCCCCTTATAGACAACAATAAATCTCTATTGATATAATTTTTCAAGGCACATGCTTTCTGAGTGGAGAGATTTAAGAATATGGCCAAGAGTTAGTATTTAGGGGAAGTTTTTTTTTCTGGACCCCTTCTCCTTCATGTTTATTGATTATTTTGTGCCGTTGATTCCTAGACATCCTTCCAAAGCTGATTAAAAGCGTCTAGCTTAATTCAGAATACAATGAATATGAAGCCATCGTACTGAAGGGGTTAAGGGAAGAAGTAGTGAGGCAAAACATAGCATCAAGCGAGGAAGGCAGAAATAATGGTCACAAACATTGTCCAGAAAAATATTCCCAAACCCGAAGAAAATCGACATGTTGAAGATGACGGCTAGGAGGAGATGTGGGAGAAACAGGAGGAGGAAGGAGAAGGAACAGGAAAGTTATGTGGATGCTATAGTCTATTCGCTGTAAGTATGCGAGAAATCATAACATCTAACCTCTGTAACTCAAAAACGACTAGAGTAATCGAGCTAATATGTCTACCATTTGGGAAGGGTCAGCCAGAGAATAGGTGTGAAAATGTACAGCCTATTTGCTCTAGCACTTTTTGAGTAACAGAGGATTTCCCCAAGTGGATATTGTGACGTGATATTGTGCGTGAATTTGTATTTTGTTTTTGTGTGTTCATTGTTTTCTGTTGTGTTGTCCCTGTTCTGGCTCTGTCTTGAGTCGGCCACCCCCCAAAAAAACGAAAAAAAAATAAAAGAGGAAAACAAAAGGAAAAGTGGGAATTGGGCCTGAGTATATAGAATATAATAGAATAAAGCACCTGGACACGCTTTAGAGGGTTGATTAGGTTATGTTAGGTTATTTTGGATTCGGTTAGGTTTGATTAGAGATCCTATAGTAAATTTTAAAACTATAGGATCTCTAGGTTAGATTAGGTTAGGTTAACTTAAATTAGGTTAGGATAACCAAAACCGTGACACGCCACGGCAAGGTCAGTTATTTCGCAAGAGTCATGTATTTGGCTTGATACCGGGTCCCAGGTCTTACAGAGGACGGTCCTATTTTCAAAGCATGTTGAGGTGCTAGAATAAGGAGGTAAAAGTAAAAGATGAGAAAGAGTAAGAAATAAAGAAGAAGTAAGAAAGGAGATAAGGAAAATGGAGGAAGGGATAACAAAGAAGGAAGAGTGAGCAAGCGGAAGAGAAAGAGATAACAAAGGAGAAGAAAGAAGGAAGAATTAAGAAAGGAGATAAGGAAAATGGAGGAAAAGATAACACAGAAGGAAGAGTGAGAAAGAGATAAGAAAGGAGGAAGAAGTAAGAAAGGAGATAAGGAAAGTGGAGGAAAAGATAACACAGAAGGTAGAGTGAGAAAGAGATAAGAAAGGAGGAAGCGATAAGGAAGAAGAGGAAGAAAGATAACAAGAAGAGCAATAGAGTCTGTTTGTTGAGAAAGAGATAAGACAGGAGGAAGGAGATAAGGAAGAAGAATAAGAAAGATAACAAGAAGAGCAATAGAGTCTGTTTGTTTGTTTGTTGACCTCTGAGAAAAAACCAAGTCCCGGTCTTTCAGAGGACGTCCCTGTTTTGCATATTTTGGGGGGGACCAGATTCGCCTTTCATGTCGCACGCTGCTGTAATCACGAGATGGGCGGGTGGGTGGGTGGGTGAAAGATAGAATGGGTGGGGGGGTGGGTGAAAGATAGAATGGGTGGGTGGGTGGGATAAAGATAGACTGGGTGGGTGGGAGAAAGATAGACTGGGTGGGTGTGTGGGAGAAAGATAGAGTGGATGGGTGGTTGGGAGAAAGATAGACTGGGTGGGTGGGTGGGAGAAAGATAGAATGGGTGGGTGGGTGGGAGAAAGATAAACTGGGTGGGTGGGAGAAAGATAGAATGGGTGGGTGGCTGAGAGAAAGATAAACTGGGTGGGTGGATGGGAGATAGATAGAATGGTTGAGTGGGTGGGAGAATGATAAACTAGATAGGTGAGAGAAAGATAGAATGGGTGTGTGGGTGAAAGATAGAATTGATGGGTGGGTGGGAGAAAGATAGAATGCGTGGGTGGGTGGGAGAAAAATAGAATGGGTGTGTGGGTGAAAGATAGAATTGATGGGTGTGGGCGAGAAAGATAGAGTGGGTGGGTGGGTGGGTGGAGAAAGATGAATGGTGGATGGGAAAAAGATAGAATGGTTGGGTGGGTGGGAGAAAGACAGAATGGGTGGGTGGGTGGGAGAAAGACAGAATGGATGAAAAATGGAGTAGGTGGGCCGGAATGGAGTAGGTGGGCCGGAATGGAGTAGGTGGGGCGGAATGGAGTAGGTGGGCCGGAATGGAGTAGGTGGGCCGGAATGGAGTAGGTGGGCCGGAATGGAGTAGGTGGGCCGGAATGGAGTAGGTGGGCCGGAATGGAGTAGGTGGGGCGGAATGGAGTAGGTGGGCCGGAATGGAGTAGGTGGGCCGGAATGGAGTAGGTGGGGCGGAATGGAGTAGGTAGGGATAGAATGGGTGTGTGGGTGATATAGGGTGTGTGGGTTTATGAGATGGGGTATAATGGGTGAGATAATTCATTGGTATGGGTGCTGGGCGAAATAACATGGGGCAAAAAGTGGGTGCATGGGTAGAAGGAATGTGAGAAAGGATGGCTATAGAAATGGTTGCTAGTTAGTTAGTTAAAATAGGACTTCAGAGGCTATCAACTCGTCCGGATTATTAAGCCAGCACACTGTACGGCAAGAGTAGCGTCAGGACCTGAGCCCCTTTTCGAGAACTCCAGTCCCATGAAAGTGGTTGTGTTGGGGAAAATGTGTTCGTGTGGGAATGGGATTGTAAAATGTGTGTATGATAGGTGATATAATGATTGTGTTAGATAAGTGTTGAAACAGTTGGTATAGGGGTATCACAAGAGAGATGTTGACGTCATGGATATAACAAAAATTCCGGTAACGTTTCTGGGATGTTTTTGTATCGGTATCGGAGACTAGACTGTACACTGTGGAGAGAGGGTGCCAACTTTCTTATAAACGTTTAAGCCATAAGCCGCCAGACCAGATTTGCGAGATAAAGTTGAGGGAAAAAACGATCATGTGATGCCGCGTTAAGGAGAGAGGGTCGTTTTTCTGGTATCTCTTCTTCCTCATGTTTAGCCCCACTAGTCTTCAGATTTTATGACGTTCGGCCCTTTAGTGTAGCGACTTTAAGACTTCTCGCCCCATTTCCTTGTCAATATTAAGACTTTTTGCGTCATTTAGGTGTCGATTTTTTCCTGGCGAATGATAGCGAGCCTGTAATTTAAGAGAAATTTTCTATAAATTTGTTTACAATTTATCTTGAAGGAGGATCTTGGGGGGTGTTATTTTAAGCTTGATGGAGGTCTAGCGAGGAAACTAAAAAACGAAATAAAAATACATAAATGAGGGAATAAATACGGCCATCCCCCCTTAAGATAGGATTGGGAGTGGATGTATGGGTGTGTGGGAGAAGGAATGAATAGATGGGTGAATGAGTGGGTGAGAGAGAGAGAGAGGGGAAATAGGTGGGTGGTGGGGGATACAATGGATGTTTGGGTGGGTGGGTGGAAGATATAATGTGTGTGTTATAGAATAGATGAAAGTAAAATAGGTTGGGTGGAATAGGAGGAACAATGTGTGTGTGTGTGTGTGTGTGTGTGTGTGTGTGTGTGTTGGTGATGCAATAAATGGGCGTGAGAATAGGTATAGAATGGGTGAATGGGAATACATGGAACAAAGATAAATCGAATGTGATAAAGAATGGGTGTGTTTAAGGGGGTACTACTCGCTTTTTCTGGACCCCCTTCTCCCTCATGTTTAGCATATTAGCTGTGAGGTTTTAAGACGTTCGTTCCGTTAGATTGGCGATTTTGAGACCTTTTGCCTCCTTTTTTGTCAATAATAAAACCTTTCGTGCCCTTTAGGTGTCGACTTTTTCCTGGCGAGCGAAAGCGAGCCTCTAATTCTAAAAGGAACCGGCCTTCGGCCGGCACATTTTTCTACCGAAAAATGTACACATTTGTCTTGAAAGGGGGTCTAAGGGGTGTTTTTCTAAGCTTGATGGAGGTCTAGCGAAGCAATTTAAAAATAAATTAATAAATACATAAAAAGACCAAAAACCAAGTACTCCCGTACACTCACCAACTCTCTGCAATCTCTCTCACTATGCTATCGCTACTATAATAATAAGTGTTCCTCAGAGCTCTCCCAGTGTATACCACCTCCTCTACGTAGGGCACGTGGTACCCGTCTTGCAACACAATCCCACCCCTAATCTGTGCAACTCTCCAACCCATGAGTGAAACGTTACTCTCAGTGCTTCTTCTATTCAACAGCTGAGCTCTGGAACTCTTTCCCAGAATCAGTCTTTCCCTCTTCAAATGACTTAAATTGCTTCAAACTCCTTATGTCCAGGCATTTTGGCTCGAGCGTCCCTTGAGTTTGGCCCTGTCACTCTTTCAACTCTGGGGCAGGCACTCGCTACACGCAGTTCTGCCTTTTGCCTCCCTCACTCACATAGAAAAAACAAAACAAAATAATAATATGATATACTCAGAGAATAGTCATTCCATCAGTTATATAAATTTGGCAGCAAGAAGTTCCCAATCGAAATAAAATCATATGATGGTTACAGGAATGGAAAAAAAGTCGTGTTAAATGGTGGACGAAGGCGTTACGTGAATGGCATATGGGAGAGATACAGGGAATGGGTGGGAGCATGGGGTGTGGAGAAAGGTGTGGGAGAGAATGGGTTATTTGGAGAGAATAGAGCGTGGGTTAAGGGGAGATGGGCGTATTTACATGTTTATTGTGTTATTTTTGTATTATTTATTAGTTTCCTCCCTAGACCTACATCAAGCTGTAAACAATCACCCCCTAGTACCCCCTTCAAGATAAATCTGTGCATTTTTCGATAGAAAAATGTCCAGTTACTCTTAAAATTACAGGCTCGCTATCGCTCGCCAGGAAAAAAAATCGACACCTAAATGGCACGAAAGGTCTACATAATGAGAAAGAAATGGGGTAAAATCTAAAAATCACCAAACTGATGGGCCGAACGTTTTAAAATCTATAAACCAAGGGGCTAAATACGAGGGAGAAAGTGGGCCAGAAAAACCGGCCCATCCCCCCTTAATTAAACAGTTGTGGGGTGAATCAAATTAATGTATGAGGTGGGGAAAGTACCTGCAAGTACTGACATACGATAGGGTGTGTGAGTGGAGACGTGAGTGGGTATGTGAGTAGATATAGAATGTATATGAGAAGATTTTGAGTGTATGTATGAAGAACGTGTGAGTAGGTATGTGAGAGCGTGTGATTACGGATATGTAGGTATGTGAGAGCGTGTGATTACGGATATGTAGGTATGTGAGAGCGTGTGATTACGGATACGTAGGTATGTGAGAGCGTGTGATTACGGATATGTAGGTATGTGAGAGCGTGTGATTACGGATATGTAGGTATGTGAGAGCGTGTGATTACGGATATGTAGGTATGTGAGAGCGTGTGATTACGGATATGTAGGTATGTGAGAGCGTGTGATTACGGATATGTAGGTATGTGAAGCGTGTGATTACGGATAGGGGTATGTGATGTGAGTGGAGGTGTAAGAGAATATGGTGGTATGGGGATTATGGTCGGAGGTCGATGGGACGTTAAGGGGAGACTGACCGTTTGTTTGGTCTATCAATTCATTTATTCATATATGTTTTAGTTTCCTCCCTAGACCTCCATCAAGCTTAAAAAAACACCCCCTAGACCCCCCTTCAAGATAAATTTGTACATTTTTCGGTAGAAACATTTCCCGGAATTGCAGGCTCGCTATCACTCGCCAGGAAAAAATCGACACCTAAATGGCACGAAAGGTCTTAAAATTGACAACGAAATGGGGCGAAAGGTGTTAAAATCGCCAAACTAATGTGCCGAACGTCTTATAATCTCAAAACTAGTGGGGCTAAACATTAGGGAGAAGGGGGTCCAGAAAAACGGTCTGCCTCCCCTTAAGACTGTGTGAGTAGACCAGGTGGATGGGTGTGCAGCTCGAGGCCATATTATATGTATCACATGACAGAAACATAATTAAGAGGTTTATAGTTGAGTGAAGCAGATTGCTAATTCAACACGGGTATTTTAGCTGGTTGAAGTAAATCACACCAAGACAGTTTATATATTAGTATTAGGTTAAATTGTCGCGCTCGTTCTGGGTATCTGGCTGTGGTGAGTACTATACCCCATGCAAGAAGAAGTGGGGCTGAGATGGCCCCTACCTGGCGCCGTTGACAACAAGGTGAAGGAAGTGTAGGTGCAAGTATCCAGGTGAGGCCTTCGTCTTCTTAGTCTGAAGCTGGTAAAGTGGGCGTGCCCAGGTAAAGTAGAAGCTCAAATGTAATAGGTCCCCTCTCGGTGATGGCATACAGCTGGTCCTGTGCTGAGTGATCGCTATAAAGTCTATTCGCTGTAAGTAGGTGAAGAATCATGACCTCTATCCTCTGTAACTCAAAAAGGGCTAGAGCAAATTGGCTGTACATTTCCACATCTATTCCTTGACTGACTCTTCCCAAATGGTAAACATTTTAGCTCGATTATTCTAGTCGTTTTTTAATTACAGAGATTAGAGGTCATGATTTCTCGCCTACTAACAGCGAATAGACTATAGGCATGGACTAAGTTAATTTAGTCCCAGACGTGGATGAAGGACGACAGCCAGTTATGGACGGAGTTGTCTTTATACTACAAGTCTAGTAGTGTCAGTCGTGGGCTTTTTGGGCAACTGGTACTTCAAGTACCAAAGTATCTTGGCCAGTCATGGCCTTTGTCTTTACCATGTCCAACTGTGGTGGCGAGGTAGGGGCAGCAAGGGTATGTATAGAATCCCCCCCCCCCCCCCTCCCTCTCTCTCTCTCTCTCTCTCTCTCTCTCTCTCTCTCTCTCTCTCTCTCTCTCTCTCACTCACTCATACTCTCTCTCTCACACACACACTCACTCTCTCTTTCTCTCTCTCCACTCACCCACTCACTCTCTCTCATTCTCTCTTCACTCACTCACTCACTCTCTCTCTCTCTCTTTTACCCACGAGCCGGGAGAAGTCCGACGGTGTTTATTTTCCCCTAAATTCTCGTCTCGAGTGTTTTCTTGAGTTTGTGTGTGAAATTTGCGGAGTTGTGGAGAGGAAAAGAAAACTGTTGACGTAATTTATGTGTTTGTCGTACGTGTGTGTGTGTGTGTGTGTGTGTGTGTGTGTGTGTGTGTGTGAGAGTGTGTGTGTGCGTGAGTGTGTGTGTGTGTGTGTGTTTATTAGGAAGATGCTATGGGTGAGTAATTAACGTCCTCATTTGGAAAATTGTATGTATGTAATATTGAATATGCTGCTTAATGTATACAATAATAACATGCATTACATCGTGTTTCATAAAATTAGTCAACACAGACGTTTCAATATGATATATATATATATATATATATATATATATATATATATATATATACAGTATACAAATAATCCCAGCCGTGATCGAACCTCGGACATTCAGAACGAGTGTCCAAGCTTTTAATCCACTACACCACGTCATGATAACGTAATCTTAACCTTGGTATCCTGGAATATGGATCCTGCGACTTCTGCTTGAATTAAAATACATTCTCCAAGTAGGATTTCCCTTAACCTTAAATATACAGTATATATATAGTAAAAAGGTTAAGATTACTTTATCACGCCGTGGTATAGTGGATTAAGGGGAAGTCACCGTTTTTTTTTTTATCTTTCTCTCCTTTTCTCTCTGTCCCTGGCTTGTATCCATTCGGCCCCATTCAGCCAACTGTTTTAAGACGTTTATCCCCATCCAGGTGTCGATTTCTTCCTGGCGAGCGATAGCGAGCCAGCATTGTATGGAGAAATCCGGCACCTGGATGGAGGTAAACGTCTTAAAGCAGTAGGCTGAATGGGGCCGAATGGATACAGACCAAAGAGAGAGGGAGAGAAAGAGAAAAAAGGTGGGCTCCCTTAATA
>CM064498.1:38185032-38187532 GCA_032716605.1 Paralithodes platypus | reverse complement strand
ATACATGTCATATATACTGTATATATATATATATATATATATATACCGGTATATATATATATATATATATATATATATATATATATATATATATATATATATATATATCACAAATACATGTGAGCTAATAAATGTTGAAATACTCCCAGCCGGAATCGAACCTCCGACATTCAGAACGAGTGTCCAGCCTTTTAAGCTTGCTGGAGGTCTCGGGAGCAAATTAAAACCTACTTTTAACCCCTTCAGCACGATGACGTTTTTTTTTCATAATTTTCTGGCCACCATTGGACGATATTCTTTAGCTTTTAATCAACCTCTATAACTCACACCGATAAATACGACCACAATAATCCCTCTTAAAACACATAAATCCTTCTTAAACTGCATTAAATCGTCAACTTTTAGCCAGAATCAGAGGTAAAAAGGCGTCATCGTGCTGAAGGGGTTAACTTAATGGTTCACTTTTTGGGCGATTTTTGCAAGCATTCATTATTTTCCTAGTTTCCTCCCTAGACTTCCATCAATTAAAAAAAAACATCCATTAGATCCCCCTTCTAGATTAATTTGTACATTTTTCGGAAGACAAATTTCCCGGCCGAAGGCTGGTTCTTCCAACATTACAGGCTCACTATCGTTCGCCAGGGAAAAAATCGACACCTAAATAGCACGAAAGGTCTAAATATTGACGACTAAATGGGGCGAAAGGTCTTAAAATCGACTAACTAATGGGGCAAACATCTTAACATCTGAACACTAATGGGGTTAATCATTAGGGAGAAAGTGGTCAAGAAAACCGTCCCATGTCCCCTTAATTAGCTTACCAGCACTATCAGAACACATACACCGAACATTGACCATTATCTGTTCCAGTAATATCACACATGGTTTTATAGTGTATATATGTAACGTATACAAATGTCGTACCGTACATACAATTCCTTCACACATCTAACACTTACTGTATAATTAATCAACTACACACACACATACACCAATACCAAAGGAACAAAATCACACACACACACACACACACACACACACACACACACACACACACACACACACACACACACACACACACACACACAGCAATACCATAAACCATAATATTGATCTCGTCAAACAGCTCTTGTACAACCTCATGCTTTGGTCCTTATTATAAGATAATATACAGTATAAGTTGGAGTTAAGCTAAAAACTGTTCCTCTGTACATTTTCAGCCTACGACTGCAATTATCAATAAACCGTTTATTAGGGGTTCGACCCCTACGGGGAACCCCTATTGTAATCATTAGATCCGGTTATTCATCCAAATTCTTCTTACACGCCGGTTTTGACGCAATAACTCCAGAACCACTTTTTGGATCTGGATCAAACTTTCACAAGAGGTGCGTTTTTGTATTGGGCAACTTTTGATATGCTAAACATCCGGCATGGCGGCCAAACAGGTCCGTGGCAGCCGATTTCCCGAAAAACTTGACGCCTAAATACCGTCTCTCCCACTCATAGGAAACGATTGGGCTTTGGCATATGGACTCCCCTACTAATGCTCCGCAAATGTTATAGAGAAGGTTTTGCTTTTGCACGTGGGTTTTTTTTCCGGCAATCTTGAAAAAACCTCGAATTCCACTTAAAATTCCACATCTTGAAAACTGCGCCGATGATCAAAGCCATGCTTGCGTAGTTGGGTGAGGCTCGCGATTCCGAACGTTTTGATACCAAAAGAATATAAATGGGGGAATAGTTTGGCCGCAGCATTGAAAACTGTCTATTTTTAAATGACTTTAAAACTGTATTCGCTACCCACACAAAGTTTACCGTCTACAGTCTATAGGCTTCCAAGCATCCCCCAGTTTTGCTTAATAACATAGTCGATTTATTATTCAGATCTATTATTTTTTTTTATTTAACTCTCTCAAAACAGTTAGAGTCCCTACGAATTCCACCAATTATTTAGCCAACCTACCTATACATACCTACCCTACCAAATAATAATGATAATTCAAATTTATTTTTGGTGAATAACAGCTGTATTGGCTAAGGTTTTTAACAATTCCGCTCTTTGCCAAATGCTTTGTTTAATAACAAAGTTCTAGACCTTCAAAGTTTTGACAATTTTTGGTGTGGTGTGACTTACCTTTCCTCCTCCCTCAAACAGCAAGCAACGTTATCTGGGGTTCAAGAAGTATTGCACGCTTCCATAAAAATATATATATAGTCCGGTTTTTACGCAATAACTCCGGAACTGCTTGTCGGATCGGGACCAAACTTTGACACAAGGTGCATTTTTGTATTGGGCAACTTTTGATATGATATCCAAAATGGTGGCCAGACACGCCCGTGGCAGCCTTTCACACCCAACCCCTCTCGTCCTATCTAATTTTATGTTGAACTCTATTGTTCTTGATCCCACTATAGGACTCGGTAGCCTATTCCACATATCTACAACTCTGTTACTAAACGAATAGAGGCAGATCCCTTACACACCCAGTCTCTCTCT
>CM064498.1:38080032-38180032 GCA_032716605.1 Paralithodes platypus | reverse complement strand
ATAGTATTATATAGTATATAGTATTATATAGTATATAGTATTATATAGTATATAGTATTATAAAGTATATAGTATTATATAGTAGTATAGTATTATATAGTATATAGTATTATATAGTATATAGTATTATATAGTATATATATAGTATATAGTATTATATAGTATATAGTAGTATATAGTATATAGTATTATATAATATATAGTAGTATATAGTATGTAGTATTATATAGTATATAGTATTATATAGTATATAGTATTATATAGTATATAGTATTATATAGTATAGTATTATATATTATATAGTATTATATAGTATATAGTATTATATAGTATATAGTATTATATAGTATATAGTATTATATAGTATATAGTATTATATAATGTATATAGTATTATATTATATTATATAATGTATATAGTATTATATTATATAGTATTATATAGTATATAGTATATATAGTATATAGTATTATATAGTATATAGTATTATATAGTATATAGTATTATATAGTATATAGTATTATATAGTATATAGTATTATATAGTATATAGTATTATATAGTATATAGTATTATATAGTATATAGTATTATATATTATATAGTATTATATAGTATATAGTATTATATAGTATATAGTATTATATAGTATATAGTATTATATAGTATATAGTATTATATAGTATATAGTATTATATAGTATATAGTATTATTAATAATATTAACGTCATCACCATAATCTCTCTTTCTCTCTCTCTCTCAATTATATACAGTACCGGTATATATAGTAATATTTACTCATATAATTCATATTTGTCTAGCTATCTATTTAATCACTTATAGGCCTATGCCTATGTAGGTTTACGCATCTATTTTGAGACAGTATATTATACATATCCATCTTCTGCATTTCTACAATTTAA
Source organism: Paralithodes platypus (assembly GCA_032716605.1). Lineage (NCBI taxonomy): Eukaryota > Metazoa > Arthropoda > Malacostraca > Decapoda > Lithodidae > Paralithodes > Paralithodes platypus. The sequence goes on along the minus strand of CM064498.1, from coordinate 38,179,111 downwards.
CAAAGCTTCAGACCAAAACATAAAAAATAAATAAAAAGAACAATGAAAGCCTCAAATGCTGTTTTATAAAGTATTTCAGGATTCGGTGACACGTTTCTTCATTTTGCAAAGTTTAAGACAGATTTTGTAGTCAAGGGGTTAATTGTGATAAGTTATACCCTTTTGATTCCTAGAGATTCTTCCCATTCTGCATAAAATCGTCTGACGATAGCCAAAAAAAAAAAATCTAGGCAAGGGCAAAGTCACGCTCAAAAGTCGTACTACAACTCCAGATTCACACAAAAATACTAGGTTAAATTTGGATACTGGTTTCCTATTACCGAAGAAAAGAAAAATGTAAGTTGGTTAATAGGAATCAATGGATCGTTGTGGGGGCTAGACACGGGTATAAGTGTGGTGGAGGAAGTATATGGTGATGGGTATATGATAGGGGTAAAGTGTGTGTGTGTTTGTGTGTGTCTGTGTGAGAGAGAGAGAGAGTGTGTGTGTGCGAGTGTGTGTTTGAGAGAGAGAGAGAGCAAGTGTGTGTGTGTGAGAGAGAGAGAGAAAAAAAGTGTGTGTGAGAGAGATAGAGAGAGTGAGAGAGAAAGAGAAAGTGTGTGTGTGTATGACAGAGAGAAACAAAAGTGTGAGTGTGTGTATGACAGAGAGAGAGAGAGAGTGTGTGTGTGTGTGTAAGAGAGTATGTGTAAGTGTGAATGTGTGTGTATATATGTGTAGCCAACTAGCGATAACCTGCACGAGATTCCACCACACAAACCCTACCAGCAGTCAGCGGGATTCGAACTCCACCCGTCCAGCAACCCACCCTATACCGTCTCTCCCCTGCTGTCAATTACGGGCGGCCACAATAAGACAGTCACTATTACCGGCCTGTCCATTCCAGTCACCCTAACTGTCTATCTTATTTAGGGGGTAGTGGCTAGTTTTTGGTCTATTTATATATGTATATATATATACTGTATATGTTACAGCTTCCGCGCTAGACCTCCACCAATCTTAATAAATACATCTCCTAGACCCCACTTCAAGATAAATTTGTACATTTTTCGGTAGAGAAATTTCCCGACCGAAGGCCGGTTCCTCCTAGGAGTATAAGGCTCGCTATCGCTCTCCAGGAAAAGATCGACACCTAACTGGCACGAAAGGTCTATATATTGACAAAGGAATGGGGTGAAAAGTCTTGAAATCGACAAACTAATGGAATGGACGTCTGAAAATCTAAAAGCTAATGGGAATAAACATGAGGGAGACAAAGCAACTACCTCCCCCTTAAAGGTCGCTGGGGGATTTATAAAAGGACAATGCTTTCTATTTTACCATCCGCCTGTTTATTTATATACCTTTGTTTTTATTTAATCGTGTTATACAATAAATTAACTATCGATTCACTCCCTATCACATCTATATTATTTTAAACCCACCCATGCAACTTATTTAAACAATCACCCCCCCCCCCCTCTCTCTCTCTCTCTCTCTCTCTCTCTCTCTCTCTCTCTCTCTCTCTCTCTCTCTCTCTCTCTCTCTCTCTCTCTCTCTCTCTCTCTCCTTTCCTTCCACTGTCCCTTACTCTCGGATTAGCTATCTCTACTAGAATTAAGTCCTGACCACCTCGCTGGGATCGTAAGGTCTGTGTGGTCAGTGTATATATGTAAATATATGTAAATCTCTCTCTCTCTCTCAAAATCTGTGAACCTAACTATAGTCCATTCCTTATAGGTAGGCCATAAACCGTGACCCCCCTACCCTCTGTAACTCAAAAAGGGCAAGAGCAAATGGGCTGTAAATGTCCACACCAATTCCCTGACTGACTCTTCCCAAATGGTAGAAGTAGTAGCTGGATTACTGCATTGGTTTTTTAGTTATAGAGGTTAGTAGTAAAAATTTCTGGCCTACCTATAATGAATGGACAATATAAATGGGAGCAGGGGGCTAGGAATCCTCCTCCCCTTGTATAATTTTCCTACTCGACGAGACAGAGAAAGGGGCGAGGGAACACGAAAGTGGTCCCGGACCCAGAGAATAGGAACTTTAAATGTTGTTTTTGATCGGGCTCTGTCTCGTGTCGGCTACCCCCTTAAAGGACACCGGTTGCTATACAATTGTGCGGATTACTTTTATCGGTTTATTTGTGGAAGTAATTATTGCTGTTTCCTAAAGTCAATTCATACGTAGCCTACTGTTTTAATTACCACCGGGTTTATTATCCCCTATGTCTCCATCTACCTGTATACTTATTTCTAATTATCAATATATCTGTCTTTTTCCTTATATATCTAATTATCTATCCTGCTATGTATGTATGCTTGTGTGTACGTATATGTGCATGTGTCAGTGTATGTATGTATATATGTATGTATGTATGTATGTATGTATGTTTGACAAGCTATCTATGCAATTAAATAACAACTAAACTAAGTAACTAACAAATTAACTGTCTATCATATGAATCACCTAAATGGAGAGAGAGAGAGAGAGAGAGAGAGTACAAAGGAAATCAAGCAACAACAGATCTAGTGACCCTTCTAGGTTGCTTGTCCTCCAAAACACTGAGGATCAAGTGTCCAAACAGTGGTTTAGAGTGGGTAAGGGAACATTGGAAAGGGAACTACTGCCCTGCCACTAACGTGGCAGGACTAGGAAGTTAGTAGGGGACATATGGGTTAGTAACTGAGGGGAGGATAAAGTTATTCATTTACAAACGCAGTCAGTCGCGGGTTTGATGCGAGATATTTGTCTAGGCGGAATTTAAATGAATCAACGGTGCTGCAGTCTATAACGTCTCGGGGAAGCCCATTCCACAAGTTGACAACTCGATTGAAGAAGAAATTCTTAGATTCGTGCGAGTTAAAAGATTTACCAATAATTTTGCAACCGTTTCCCCGCGTGTAATTAGATTGGTCGATAGTGAAGTACTTACTACAGTTCATATTGTCGATGCCTTTGATGATTTTGAACACTTGAATTAAGTCGCCTCTTAATCTGCGCTGGGTTAAAGGAAATAGATTTAATTCTCTAAGACGCTCTTCGTATGGTTTGTTCTTTAGGCTAGGTATCATTTTGGTAACTCTACGTTGAACTCGTTCTAGCTTGTTTATATCTTTTTGGTAGTAAGGGCACCAGGATTGAACGCAGTATTCCAGAAGAGGGCGGACTAAGGAATTGTAAAGGGTTAGGATAACTTCTTTGGATTTATGCTCAAATGACCTGCCTATAAAGCCAATTATTTTGTTTGCCTTCTTAACAACTTCTGAACATTGTTGACTCGGTTTTAGGTTACTCGATATTGTTTACTCCCAGATCAGTTTCTCTGTTTACATTCTTAAGCTGAGTGCCATTCATCGAATAGTTTGCTTTCTCATTTAGGTATCCGACATGTAGTACTTTACATTTATCCGTATTGAAACTCATTTGCCAAATTTGGGCCCAACATGACAATTTATCTAGATTGTGTTGCATATCGTCAACTTGTTCTTTTGAGAGTACGCTATTTGCAATTTTGTATCGTCAGCAAATTTTGAGATTGTGCAGGTGAGACCCTCATCTATGTCGTTGATGTAAATTAGAAAGAGAATTGGTCCTAGTACCGATCCCTGGGGTACCCCGCTACTTACATTGGTCCATTTAGATGCCTTACCGTTTATGACTACCCTTTGCTTTCTGTTGCTGAGCCAATTTTCTATCCATTTCAACACACCGTCTTGTATTCCATGCGCTTTTAGTTTTAGCAGTAAACGTTTGTGGGGAACTTTGTCAAAGGCCTTTTGAAAATCAAGGTATATAATATCTACAGCTTTACTCTCATCGTAGAGGTTGAGGATATCGTGGAAGAAGTCTAAGAGGTTTGTTAAACAGGAACGTTTTTTACGAAAGCCGTGTTGAGTATCTTTAAGTATGTTATTTTCCTCTAAGTGATTTACGAGTCTGTCTCGTATGACCGTTTCTAGCATTTTACATACAACTGAGGTTAAGCTAATTGGACGATAGTTACTGGGTAGGGATTTGCTGCCTTTTTTGAATATCGGTGTTACGTTGGCTAGCTTCCACTGATCAGGCATAGTTCCAGACTGCAAGGATTTATTGAATAGTAATGTCAGTGGTTTGGAGAGCTCATTCTTAGCTTCCTTTAGAACTCTAGGCGAGATTGTATCAGGTCCTGGCGTTTTATTTACCTTGAGTTTATCTAAACAATTCAATACTTCTCTCTCTGTAACGGTGATATTGCTTAGAACATCTGAATTATCAATCTGAATCGGCGATGGTGTAGGGATATCACTGAGGTCTTCTGTTGTAAAAACTGATGCAAAGAAGGTATTGAGGGCATTACTCATTTGTACTTCGTCTTTGGTGTATTCTCCTTTTTCATCGACTAACGGTCCAACAGTTGAAGTAACTACTTTTTTCTTTCTGATATAACTATAGAATTCTTTCGGGTTTGTTTTTACTTTGATTCGCAATATGTAACTCTAAGGTCTTTTTACTTTGCTTAATTAACTTTTTGGCTTTGCGTCGTAGCTCTACAAATTTCACCCGTTCTTCGTCATTTTGTGAGGATTTTAATCTATCATTAGCAAATTTTTTAGCAAGCAGGCAGTTTGAAATATCTTTATTCCACCATTTGGGCTTATTATTATGGCCCGGACGCCGTATTTTCGATGGTATGCAGTCTTGCACTGCTTTTAGGTAAGTGGTTTCGAATAACTTCCAAGATGTATTTATGTCGTTATTGTTAATTAAAAAGCTCCAGTCAGTTTCTTTAAACATAGCTCTAAGTTTATGGAAGTTTGCTTTCTTGAAATTAGGGACTTTTTCGATGCTACTATTTGGTTCGTTACTAGTAAACTTTAAAGTGAAAGTTATCGTACGATGGTCGCTGTTACTGAATTCATCACCAACATTCAAATTCTCTATCAATTCTTCTTTTGTTGCAAGTACAATGTCAAGAACGTTATTACGTTGAGAGAGAGAGAGAGAGAGAGAGAGAGAGAGAGAGAGAGAGAGAGAGAGAGAGAGAGAGAGAGAAATAAATATTACGCGAGTTATATTAGTAATTGAGACCATGTATTGCTTGTAATAAATAATGAGACATTGCTTTACAGGTATGTCATTCTACTATACATCAATATAATATTATTTATTTGTACAGAATGTATCTATCTTGGTTCTTGGTGGTGTGGGAGGGCAATGGGATGGCATTATGTATCTATCCACATACCTATCTGGCATATATATACTGTATGTGCGTCCGTGTTATCCATTATAAATCTACTGGAATATATTTACCTATCATCATATCGATCTTATTTTCAACCACTCAGGCAACATATGTAACCATCTATACATATAAATATCTATATACCTGTCTATATAACTATCAAGCTGTCCATTTAGTTTTGGGTATTATGCTTCTCAGTCTATATATCAACTAAATATATAATTCAATATATTCTTATATATTATCTAGCAACCACTCAGTTTACAAAACATAAACCTTAACTATAAATATTAGTCAATCTGTATTGTTATCAAATAATTAATCGATCTACCTATTCCACCCATCTACCATATATGTCTATATATTTAACTAACCTGTACATTTCAATTATTCTCTCTCTTTCTCTCTGTCTCATTATGTATATATATATCCCGTTCATGCGTAGGTTACCTTACCTATCAGTTCATCTAATTCAAAGCAAAGAGAGAGAGAGAGAGAGAGAGAGAGAGAGAGAGAGAGAGTCATTAGAGGCAGTAATATGTTAACAAGGGATCGACTCACTAACGAACAGGCTACCAGAAAGTTGTTGGCAGGAGTTTTGAGTGGAGGGAGGGAGGAAGGGTGACGGTAGGGTGGAAGTGATGAAATGGGAAGAAGCATGATATAGAGAAAGGACTAATAGAATATATATATATATAGAGAGAGAGAGAGAGAGAGAGAGAGAGAGAGAGAGAGAGAGAGAGAGAGAAGGATATAGAGATAATATAGATCATAGACTACAGTAGATTTGGACTGGACACGAACATTGAACTTTGCAGTAAGGGACCTAAAATTGAAGAACGAACCCCCAAGTTCGAACCTCGAAACCGCAAAAATGTGATATTTTCGCGGTTTCGAGGTTCGAACTTGGGAGTTTGTTCTCCGATTTTAGGTCCCTTACTGCAAAGTTCCATTTTCGTGTCCAGTCCAGATCTACTGTAGTTTATGTATAGATCAATAGATAGATACATATGGAAAGATCCAAGCGGTCATAGTAAGCTGATTGTATTGGCCAGTACCATTTGATCCACGGGTGTTTTGAGCCGTCAGAGTGGCCAAATTGAGTCAATCATATCACTGAATGCAGCATAAAAATTGAGTCAATCATATCACTGAATGCAGCATATAAATTGAGTCAATCATATCACTGAATGCAGCATATAAATTGAGTCAATCATATCACTGAATGCAGCATATAAATTGAGTCAATCATATCACTGAATGCAGCATATAAATTGAGTCAATCATATCACTGAATGCAGCATATAAATTGAGTCAATCATATCACTGAATGCAGCATATAAATTGAGTCAATCATATCACTGAATGCAGCATATAAATTTAATTATATTTCATTCATGCTTGTTAGATATAACGGCATTGTAAATATTATGGGATAAGTGCCTAAACCCCCATTATAAGGAAGCTAATAATATTCATAATGAATATCGTGTAGATCGACCAAAGTTATCGTAAATTGTTGTTGTATAAAATGAAGGTATTGACGATCAATCATCTAAATCTGTCCATTAGTTGTTTAGAAAACTTGCTGATAGACAGACTGCGTCAATCGCATAATCTCCGCAAACTTCATATGACAGAAATAACAAGAGATGGAGAGAGATCCTGTGATGGAGAGTATGGCTGTGTTTGCGTGTGTGCTTGAATGTCTCTTTGTGTGTGCATGTGGGTGTGTATGTATCAATGTAGGCCTGTGTGTACAGCCAGTTGATTTTATACCGGGCAGTCGGAGTTTCAAACTGTTACACACACACACAAACTATATATATATCTATATATGAAATGTTGTAGTGTTGGTGTGTTTGTTTGCGTACCACTAGCGCACACGTCCTTGGGATTATGGAGTTAAGACATGGCATGGGTACTCAGGGGGTCCCAGAAAGGAATTATAACGAATCAAATCTTATTTTCGTCATAAATATTCATCACATCGGCTTGACTCGCTCACCCTCGGTATGTGAATACCTTGGAGATTATTAGCATACTCACTAATTATCTCTCTCTCTCTCTCTCTGCTGACCCTGCATGAGAGATTTAAAGCAGGGTCCTCTTAAAAACACATTACGCCCACTGGGGATCCGCACCAAGGGGGGGGGGGGGGGGTAATGGGGGGGGGAGCTTAAAACTGCATTATGGCGCCGGTGCACCTCAACCCCTGGCACCTGTGACGAGGGACACGGCTGGCTGGCTCTCTCCCTCTCTCTCTCTCTCTGTCTGTCTCTCTCTCTCTCTCTCTCTCTCTCTCTATCTATCTCTCTTCCTCTCTCTCTCTCTCTCTCTCTCTCTCTCTCGCTCTCTCTCTCTTTATCTATCTATCTATCTATCTCTTCCTCTCTCTCTCTCTCTCTCTCTCCCTCCACACACACACATAAGACATACAGAACCACCAATTTCTGATTTTCTCGGGGATCACGCGATTTGTCTCTTCTTCAGTGGCTCACGGAGAGAGAGAGAGAGAGAGAGAGGGGGGGGAGGGGAGAGAGAGGGGAGGGAGGGAGGGAGAGAGAGAGAGAGTGAGTGTGAGAGCGAGTGAGTGAGTGTGTGTGTGTGTGTGTGTGTGTGTGTGTTTGTATGTGTGTTGCGTGTGTGTTGTGTGTGTGTGTGTGCGCGCGTTAGAAAACCAACTATCGTAATTTGTTGTCAAAAAACTTTTTTGATAGCATCGTACAGTATATGTTAGTGTGGCATGGGGGGTCACCTGCTTGTTTTATCTTTCTCTCATTTTCTCTCTTTCTCTGGCTTGTATCCATTCGGCTCCATTCAGCCAACTGTTTTAAGACGTTTATCCCCATCCAGGTATCAATTTCTTCCTGGCGAGCGATAGCGAGACAGCATTGCATTGAGAAATCCGGCTGCGCCGGAGGCATTTATCTATCGAAAAATGTACAAATTTAGCTTGCTGTCAAAACACAAATATATATATGCTGGCTCGCTACCACTCGCCAGGAAAATATTGACACCTGACACCTGGATGGGGGTAAACGTCTTAAAACAGTAGGTTGAATGTGGCCAAATGGATACAAGCCAACGAGTGAGGGAGAGAAAGATAAAAAAAAAGCGAGGTGGGCTCCCTTAACCAAATGTTCAATGATTAATCAGTTATCACATCACCTATTATGTTTTGTTTTCCTAACAGCTGTCAGGAAAACAAAACATAAAACAAATCTATAAAACTATCCAATAAAATCACTCGGCACTTAAGGGGAGACTGGCCGTTTGTTTGGTCTATGAATTCATTAATTCATATATATATTTTTTTAGTTTCCTCCTTAGACCTCCATCAAGCTTAGAAAAACACCCCCTATTTATCTTGAATTTGTACATTTTTCGGTAGAAAAATTTCCAGGCCGAAGGCCGATTCCTCTTCAAATAGCAGGCTCGTTATCGCTCGTCAGGAAATAATCGACACCTAAATGGTACGAAAGGTCTTAACATTGACAACGAAATGGGGCGAAAGGTGTTAAAATCGCCAAACTAATGGGTCGAACGTCTTATAATCTCAAAACTAGTGGGGCAAAACATTAGGGAGAAGGTGGTCCAGAAAAACGGTCTGCCTCCCCTCAAGATGCCTATGGACTAATATATGAAGTTCCAGACAGACAGACAGACATAATTTACATTACGATTATATAATGGCGTACCTCTAGCCCGCGCACCCGATATTATATAATGGCGTACCTCTAGCCCGTGCACCCGATATTATATAATGGCGTACCTCTAGCCCGCGCACCCGATATTATATAAAGGCGTACCTCTAGCCCGCGCACCCGATATTATATAATGGCGTACCTCTAGCCTGCGCACCCGATATTATATAATGGCGTACCTCTAGCCCGCGCACCCGATATTATATAATGGCGTACCTCTAGCCCGCGCACCCGATATTATATAATGGCGTACCTCTAGCCCGTGCACCCGATATTATATAATGGCGTACCTCTAGCCCGCGCACCCGATATTATATAATGGCGTACCTCTAGCCCGCGCACCCGAAATTATATAATGGCGTACCTAGCCCGCGCACCCGATATTATATAAAGGCGTACCTCTAGCCCGCGCACCCGATATTATATAAAGGCGTACCTCTAGCCCGCGCACCCGATATTATATAAAGGCGTACCTCTAGCCCGTGCACCCGATATTATATAATGGCGTACCTCTAGCCCGCGCACCCGATATTATATAATGGCGTACCTCTAGCCCGCGCACCCGAAATTATATAATGGCGTACCTAGCCCGCGCACCCGATATTATATAAAGGCGTACCTCTAGCCCGCGCACCCGATATTATATAATGGCGTACCTCTAGCCCGCGCACCCGATATTATATAATCGCGTACCTCTAGCCCGCGCACCCGATATTATATAAAGCCGTACCTCTAGCCCGCGCACCCGATATTATATAAAGGCGTACCTCTAGCCCGCGCACCCGATATTATATAAAGCCGTACCTCTAGCCCGCGCACCCGATATTATATAATGGCGTACCTCTAGCCCGCGCACCCGATATTATATAAAGGCGTACCTCTAGCCCGCACACCCGATATTATATAATGGCGTACCTCTAGCCTGCGCACCCGATATTATATAAAGCCGTACCTCTAGCCCGCGCACCCGATATTATATAAAGGCGTACCTCTAGCCCGCGCACCCGATATTATATAATCGCGTACCTCTAGCCCGCGCACCCGATATTATATAAAGGCGTACCTCTAGCCCGCGCACCCGATATTATATAATCGCGTACCTCTAGCCCGCGCACCCGATATTATATAAAGGCGTACCTCTAGCCCGTGCACCCGATATTATATAATGGCGTACCTCTAGCCCGCGCACCCGATATTCAGGAAAAACATATATAACATTATTATAATCGTAGTCGCGTTTTACAAATATATGCAGAAATATGAAAAGTGTCGACTTACAATGCTATTAGGGGGAGGTTCTTAGTGGATTCCCTAGACTTCCATCAAGCTTAAAATTACTCCCCCTAGACCCCCTTTCAAGATAAATTTGTACATTTTTCGGTAGAAAAATGTCCCGGCCGAAGGCCGATTCCCCTTAAATTACAGGCTCGCTATCGCTCGCCAGGAAAAAATTTACACCTAAATGGCACGAATGGTCTTAAAATTGACAGAAATGGGGCGAGGGTTCTTAAAATCGCGAAACTAATGGGGCGAACGTCTTAAAATCTCAATAGCAAAGGGACTAAACATGAGGGAGAAAGGGGTCCAGAAAAAAATCCTCCAGGTGGAAATCTCCCCTTAACATAAGACTGGAAAACCTAAATCTACATAGCGAAAAATATGCTTATTACAAAGACGCGACAGTTTCGGCTCTTTTGTAAAGGGTTTAACTTATACAGGCATGACACATTGCTTTTATACAGTACTTAAAGGGGGTGCTACTCGCTTTTTGTTCTGGGCTCCCTTCTCCCTCTTGTTTAGCATATTAGTGTAAAGGTTTTAAGACGTTCGTTCCGTTAGTTTGACGATTTTGAGACCTTTTGCCTCATTATTTTGTGAATATTAAAACCTTTCGTGTCGATTTTTTTCTGGCAAGCGATAGCGAGCCTCTAATTTTAGAAGGAACCGGCCTTCGTCCGGGACATTTTTCTACCGAAAATGTACACATTTATCTTGAAAGGGGGTCTTGGGGGTGTTTTTTTAAACTTGATGGAGGTCTAGCAAGGAAACTCAAAAATAAATAAATAAATAAATATATAGACCAAAACCCAAGCACTACCCCCTTAAAGCTTTTCTTTCGCCATCATTATCATACCCTGAATAACACACACACACACACACACACATACCTTTTCCTACAATAAAAACAGTGTATGTATATCTAATGTAATATATATCGTGACATAATGCAAATTTACACAGTAAGTTCACCATCACCACCACTAACAACAATACTACTAGTACTACTACCACTACTACTACTATATCATTACTACTACTAAGAAGAAGAAGAAGAACCGGTAATGATAATACCGTAAAAAATAATATTGAATAGAAAAAAACAAAACTAACTTCAACAATGACCTAATAATAAGACCACACGAATCATAATAATAATAAAGGAAATATCCTATAGAGACCACAGCCGCAACAGATCCCCCTTCACACACTATAGCCTCTTCACCTCCCCCCTCGTATTACCCCATGTTACCAAGACGTATCGCCCGGTAGAGGAGGCGGGCGGCAGTCGTGAGGCGGGGATAACGAGGAGGGACTAATAGGGTTGGATCACATGCAGAGAGAGAGGGAAATGGGGGGGGGGGAGTGAGGTACTGGTACGGTGTGTTATGGTACGAATAGTGACGAGAGATTGGGGTAAGGATTAATGGCAAGTAGTTGGGTTATATATATATATATACTATCTATATACATATATACAGTATATACAATATATATATATATATATATATATATATATATATATATATATATATATATATATATATATATATATATATATATATATATATATATATATATATATACAGTATATAAAGGCCTAGGCCTATATTAATATATTTATGTTTTCTTTATTACCTGAATTTATCATATTGGTTTATTTGTTTACATTGTAAAAATAAGAATAAAAAATACAAACTTTATATTATGGATTACTGTGTAATTAGGATACATCTTGCTCCTATTGGTGATATACAGTATGTTGATTGTTAATGTATGTTTTCAGAGAAAATAAAAGCCATATTATGAGACAGATAAAAAACTGGTAGCCTAATGGGTGAGTACTGTACTAAGAGAAACAGAGCAGGGTTTGAACATTATTTCCTATCTGCATTCCCTTTAAATAATTAAGCATATATAACATTATGTCAGCGAAGCATTAACTGATGAATGTATCCCTGTCGTTATTTTCTGGTGAAAACATACGATTATTCTGTAAGTGTATTCTTCTTGTGACTGAATCCAAGTTGAGATAATTACTAATAGTGGGAGATGGATGTGTGGGGCCAAACTGCAACATAGGAAACATAGTAAAGAGTGGAGGAGGCGGTTGTGTATGAAGAGTATCAGAGATGAGATGCGTACCAGCAGGCTTGGTTGGTTTGGGCAGGTGGAGAGGATACATCAACTAAACTGAGTGCACAGATGAAAGTCCGTGAACATGGAAGAAGCTGTACCTAGGGGTACACCTAGAAAGACGTGGGATCAGACTATACACTCTGATCTCAAATTATAAAAACCTGACAAGTGAGGCAGCTCTGAACAGGGCTTCCTAGAACGCCACAATTAGGGAATGAAACTGAAAATGCACCTTATGTGGAACACTTGGTCTCTAAATGTATGTATGTGCAGTACACTGAGAAAAATTACAAGTTACAATAATAGACGCACAAAATTAAACTAACACATACGCTGATATTTCAGACTTAATATTTAGAACACACACACACACACACACGAGTTGGGGCAGCTCAGCACACCTTTCAACTGACATACAGTAATCATACATTTGGCCGTGTGATCCGTCTTCGCGTCACCTACTGTATAACCAAAAATGTTACCGTAAACTTCAAAACTCGATGTGGTCCCTCTCTTGTCATGTATATAGTTCTAAGTGCATACCACCTCCTTTACGTAGGGCACGTGGTACCAGTCTTGCAACTCAATCCCACCCCTACTCTGTGCAACTCTCTAACCCAAGAGTGAAACGTTACTCTCAAACTTTCTTCTACTCAACAGCTGAGCTCTGGAACTCTCTCCCAGAATCAGTCTTTCCCTCTTCTTATGACTTAAATTGCTTCAAACTCCGTGTGTCCAGGCATTTTGGCTCGATCGTCCCTTGATTTTGGCCCTGTCACTCTTTCAACTATGGGGGAGGCACTCGCTATAGGCAATTCTGCCTTTTGCCTCCCTCAATCACATAGAAATAAAAACAAATAAAAATAACTGAATTAGCTTACACATCGTTCCATGTTTCTTAGGTAAGCTATAGGTTAACATAGGTTGAAAAATATGTAGTCACTGATAAAAATCCATGGACATTATATATTCCTATTTATGTAACAACAAAAAAGTATTGATTTATGTATGAAATATATTAAATAGTAATTTATATATCAGATTTTCTTAATGTATGCAACAATGTGTTCATAAATCAGCTTATAAACAAATGCTTGCATATTGAAAACTATAAAAGATCAAGAGGTCTACAAACCTTTATGTGTGACTTGACACTAGTTAGATTAACGCTTTCAGGGCTATTACATTTGTCCTTATAATCTGGAGGACACTAGATGATTTGTAAGTACCGTAGTTTACGAAAACGTCTCATACCTAAGGGTTTCAGATTAACTCGATGATTTCCATCAGAAAAATTACATGGTGTGTGTCCTTGTATTCTGGCTAACACTAGACAATTGCAGTATTATGAATATATGTTAGGGCTCCCATATACAAAGTTAGAAATGTTATCTCTAGATAATTGTCATTAATGCAAGTAAAACTTAATTGGTACCAATGGCACTTCCATACTTCTATTTGTCCATGTTGCAAACCCCAAACTAAAGTGAAAGGATAACTACTAAATTCAAATCATAGTTAAATAACTAATAACTCAGCAGAAAAAAAATCAACATATTAGTTTTGTAAGCATTTAACCACAAGGTTCTGCTAGAGAAAGTATGATAAATAAACCATCAGGTATAGGAGAGGGTTAAGGAAGAAGTAACATCTGGCAAGTCTGCCATCAAAAAGCCCGCCAAAACGCAGCGCGGGTCTTTGTTTGCATTGTTGAGCTGGGTGGACGTTTGGACTCAACGTCAAATAGTGACGCGCTTGTTACGTCTCGGGGGGAGGGAGCCCATTGTTGACGCTCCCCGGTTATCAAAGACCGCCTGTTTGGAGAGCCACACGTGAAATGATGGGCAATTAGGAGACGCATTTTCGGCAAGTGGCTGTTGAGGTCTCCGGGCGATAGGTGGCACTGGTGACATGGTTCCCGTAAGAGCCTTATGTAGGGAGACTTGCACATACTTGCATTACAGTACACATCATATTGTACACTTTGTTTAGAATAAAGTTGACGATTTAAAGATGCTTGTATAAATCTATCCTCATGCTTGGGATTGATTGTACTTATAATTTAGGCCATAGTCAAATCTAAGCACAAACACTGAAGGAAGACAGACCATAAGGATCAGTTCTACATTCCACGGTCATTGAATGCAGTAGTACTCACGTTACCTAACTATTCAATGATAACATAATCCAGTAGTACTCACGTTACCTAACTATTCAATGATAACATAATCCAGTAGCGAGTGCCTCCCCATATTCAATGATAACATAATCCAGGGACGTTCGAGCCAAAATGCCTGGACACACGGAGTTTGAAGCAATTTAATGTCATAGGAAGAGGGAAAGACTGATCCAGTAGAGTTCCAGACCTAACTATTCAATGATAACATAATCCAGTAGTACTCACGTTTCACTACTATTCAATGATAACATAAGTTGCAAGTAGTACTCACGTTACCTAACTAAATGATGGTAACACTGGATAGCTCTGAGGAACACTGATTATTATAGTAGCGATAGAATAGCGAGAGAGATGCAACATTGCGGCGGAGAGAGAGAGATTGCAGAGTACTTAATGATACGTAACTATTCAATGTCTAGGAGAGCAGTAGTACTCACGTTACCTAACTATTCAATGATAACATAATCCAGTAGTACTCACGTTACCTAACTATTCAATGATAACATAATCCAGTAGTACTCACGTTACCTAACTATTCAATGATAACATAATCCAGTAGTACTCACGTTACCTAACTATTCAATGATAACATAATCCAGTAGTACTCACGTTACCTAACTATTCAATGATAACATAATCCAGTAGTACTCACGTTACCTAACTATTCAATGATAACATAATCCAGTAGTACTCACGTTACCTAACTATTCAATGATAACATAATCCAGTAGTACTCACGTTACCTAACTATTCAATGATAACATAATCCAGTAGTACTCACGTTACCTAACTATTCAATGATAACATAATTATAAATCATTACCAGTATGTTCCCAAGTATCGTAACCTTAAGGGGGGTCACCTGCTTTTTTTATCTGTCTCTCCTGTTCTCTCTTTCTCTGGCTTGTATCCATTCGGCCCCATTCAGCCAACTGTTTTAAGACGTTTATCCCCACCCAGGTGTCGATTTCTTCCTGGCGAGCGATAGCGAGCCAGTATTGTACGGAGAAATCCGGCTTCGCCGGAGAAATTTTTCTATCGAAAAATGTACAAATTTAGCTTGCTGTCAAAACAAAAATATATATATACTGTATATGCTGGCTCGCTACCGCTCGCCAGGAAAATATTGACACCTGGATGGGGGTAAACGTCTTAAAACAGTAGGCTGAATGGGGCCGATTGGATACAAGCCAAAGAGAGAGGGAGAGAGAGAGAACAAAAAAACAAGCGAGGTGGGCTCCCTTAATGGTATACAAAATGTCACGTACAACAAACTAAGAAAGAAAACTGTTCCCATGAAAGTGTGTTGTTCCCAGGGGCCTTGTTCGGACAGTAGAAGAAAAGAGGAGAATAATTACTGATGTAGGTCCTGTGAAAGGGTGATGTAGGGGAGGTGGATAAGTGATGCAGCCGAGGAGAATGTGTGTAGCGTGTTGGTGGTGAATTAGTGATGTAGGGTCTGTGAATAACTAATGTAGGGTGATGCTGTGTGTGTGTGTGTGTGTGTGTGTGTGTGTGTGTGTGTGTGTGTGTGTGTAGTAATAGTAGTAGTGGCTGCATGGGGTTAAAGAGTCCGAGGGGTCGTATTCTTAAAGTGTGGGAAGGCTGTCGTCTATCCCGTACAACACACTATGTATCAACCAGTTCCTTATGGGGGATGTAGTCGCTTTTTCTGGACCCCTTTCTCCCTCATGTTTAGCATATTAATTTTGAGATTTTACGACGTTCTTTCCGTTAGTTTGGCTATTTTGATACCATTCGCTTCATTTGTTTGTAAATATTAAGACCTTTCGTGCCATTTGGGTGTCGATTTTTTCATGGAGAACAATAGCGAGCCTGTAATTTTAGAAGGAATCGGTCTTCGGCCGGGACATTTTACTACCGAAAAATATACAAATGTATCTTGAAAGGGGGTCTAGGGGGTGTTTTTGTAAGCTTGATGGAGGTCTAGCGAGGAAATTCAAAAATATTAAATATATAAATATATAGAGCAAACACCAAGTACAATTCCCCTTTAAAGGCAACGAACCATTCCTATTTATTTGACGAATACGGTTACGTATGTCAAGGGAACAAGTATTACATAACATGTACCACAAACTCGGTGCTCTGTAGCGCACACACCTCCGCCATGAGAATGGTCTTGTGGAGTGAAGAACATTAAGTAGCAAACCATAACATATTCAGCTATCACTAATGTTTTGATGGCCAGCATTTGGGAGGATTCATTATGTGTGTGTGTGTGTGTGTGTGGGGGGGGGGGGGGGGGTTAAAAAAACACACACACAAAAACAGCTACTCTTAATAATTTCTATGCGTACCAAAATACAGTACTGGCTAAATTTCGTAAATATTAGTACATTGGATTAATAGATATTTTGTTTACACTGAATAGAGCTGCACTGATTATCGCATAAATTCTGTCCAACTCTTTACGTGGAGGTAAAGTAAACGCACTAAGATAATTTACTATGCAAGAGATGAGCATATAGCCATCTCTTAATTTACAATGAAAATGCAAAAGATAATATTTACTGACAGCATAGATTAGTATTATACTCTTATAAGGAACAAATCCATTACAACTCAGATTTCTTAATAAGACAATTATAAAAGTACAAATCCCATCAGTATTATAGCACGCTGCTTTACGTACACTATTTTAAATCCAAGGATAAACGTTACTTAAAATGTTCCTTTATTTTTCCCTGTGGGCTTTGTGTTCCCCCCTACAGCTTCCTTGTCAAGTTAGTGGGTGATTAATGATGGATGGGCCAGAGGTGAGAGGCGGGGGAGGAGGACGAGGAGAGGGAGACGGAGGGAAGAAAGACGAGGAGGAGAGGGAGAAGGAGGAGAGGAAGACGAGGAGGAGAGGGAGAAGGAGGGAAGGTGGGAAGAAAGACGGGGCGAGAGAGAGAGGGAAGGGGGGAAGACGGGGAGGAGATCAAAGGAGGAGGACGAGGAGAGGTAGCAGGAGGGAAGGAAGACGAGGAGGAGAGGAAGAAGGAGAGAAGGAGGAAGAAGGGGAGAAGGAAGACGAGGGGAGGAAGAAGAGGGAAGGAATAAGAAGGGGGGGAAGGAAGAAGAGGGAAAGAAGACAAGAAGGAAAGGGAGAAGGAGAGGAGGAAGACGAGGAAGAGAGGGAGAAGGAGGGGAGGAAGATAAGGAGGAGAAGAAGAACGAGGGAAGGAAGACGAGAAGGAGAGGAAGATGAACACGAGCACACGGATAAGAGGGGAGGGAGGAATATGAAGAAGAAGCGAGAGAGAGAAGAATGGAATGGACAAAAGACGAGGAGAAGAGGAAGAAGGAAGGAAGGAAGGGGAGGAGCGAAGAAAAAGACGTGAGGCAAAATATAGGCAGGGAATGAAAGACGGAGAAGAAGAAGAAAGGCAAGCAAGGAATACAAAGAGGAGATAAAGGGAAAGAGATATACTGCTTATGATTATAATACAATAAATGGTAATAATGGTGTTGAAAGCATACAACAATAATTATCTTGAAATAAAAACACTTACAAAAATATCAAACGTACAAAAAAAGAACCACGGGAACTTACAGAGGTTCAACCGATGCCTGCCCATTATTGAATAGTGTAAAGTACAACACTGCACACATAAATATACAAACAAGTATATAATAAATAACTAATAACAGCAATAAGACACCTTTTCCTTGTTATTGTTATATGTTTACCTATTATTCCTACTCTATCTAGCCTGTTTACCTATTATTCCTACACTATCTAGCCTGTTTACCTATTATTCCTACTCTATCTAGCCTGTTTACCTATTATTCCTACTCTATCTAGCCTGTTTACCTATTATTCCTACTCTATCTAGCCTGTTTACCTATTATTCCTACTCTATCTAGCCTGTTTACCTATTATTCCTACTCTATCTAGCCTGTTTACCTATTATTCCTACTCTATCTAGCCTGTTTACCTATTATTCCTACTCTATCTAGCCTGTTTACCTATTATTCCTACTCTATCTAGCCTGTTTACCTATTATTCCTCCTCTATCTAGCCTGTTTACCTATTATTCCTACTCTATCTAGCCTGTTTACCTATTATTCCTACTCTATCTAGCCTGTTTACCTATTATTCCTACTCTATCTAGCCTGTTTACCTATTATTCCTCCTCTATCTAGCCTGTTTACCTATTATTCCTACTCTATCTAGCCTGTTTACCTATTATTCCTACTCTATCTAGCCTGTTTACCTATTATTCCTACTCTATCTAGCCTGTTTACCTATTATTCCTACTCTATCTAGCCTGTTTACCTATTATTCCTACTCTATCTAGCCTGTTTACCTATTATTCCTACTCTATCTAGCCTGTTTACCTATTATTCCTACTCTATCTAGCCTGTTTACCTATTATTCCTACTCTATCTAGCCTGTTTACCTATTATTCCTCCTCTATCTAGCCTGTTTACCTATTATTCCTACTCTATCTAGCCTGTTTACCTATTATTCCTACTCTATCTAGCCTGTTTACCTATTATCCTACTCTATCTAGCCTGTTTACCTATTATTCCTCCTCTATCTAGCCTGTTTACCTATTATTCCTACTCTATCTAGCCTGTTTACCTATTATTCCTACTCTATCTAGCCTGTTACCTATTATTCCTACTCTATCTAGCCTGTTTACCTATTATTCCTACTCTATCTAGCCTGTTTACCTATTATTCCTACTCTATCTAGCCTGTTTACCTATTATTCCTCCTCTATCTAGCCTGTTTACCTATTATTCCTACTCTATCTAGCCTGTTTACCTATTATTCCTACTCTATCTAGCCTCCCCTTTCTAATCAAACCACTATATAAATAATGAACAAATATGACTGAGACATGAGGGAAAGGATAAAATGAGAACACAAATTGACCACTTGCGATTTTCAGGCTATAAGGAAGTTGGAGTCGGAAACACCGCTATTAAGCAGAAATACGATAATAATGTAGGTTTGTGATTGAAAGAAAGTATGTTGAATTGGGTTTTATGCATTTATATATGTACTACAACCGTATTATAGCTGTTAATTCTGCTAAGTATCGATGTCTACAGCTCCAACTTCCTTATAGAACGAAACTCGCAAGTGGTCAATTAGCAAGGCACAAAAAACAACATAGAAGACAGATAGAAAGGATGAACAAAAAGATGTCAAATGTCACAAGGAGGAAATATAGCATAAAAAGGGAGAGGAGAGCATGAAAAAATAAAAGGATAAAAGCTAATATAACATGGATACAACAGAACGATAAAGTGGGGCAAGAAAGCACGGGCACATATAATAAAACTACTTGGATAAAACAGAGATAAAAGCAAACAAAATCAGTAAGAAATAAAGAGTGGATAAGAGAGAACAAAAGCAAAGCAGGGACAATAAATAGAAGGATTAAAACAGAGAGAGTAAAAGAGAAGAACACATGGACAACTGTGAGAAAGGCAGGATAAATAATGCATGAATGGAAGAGAGAGAGGGAAGTGGCAGTGAGGGGGAAGGGTATATTTTTTAGTCGATTATTTCATATATTTATTATTTTTGTTTGTACTTTCCTCCCTAGACCTCCATCAAACTTTTAAAACATTCATCATATCCTCCTTCTAGACTAATTTGTAACTTTTTCGGTATAAGAATGTTCCGGCCGAAGGCCGACTCTTCCAAAATTACAGGCTCACTATCGTTCGCCAGGAAAACAAATCGACACCTAAATAGCACGAAAAGTCTTAATATTAACAAAGAAATGGGGCGAAAGGTCTTTAAATTGACAACTAATGGGGCAAACATCTGAACACTAATGAGGCTAAACATGAGGGAGATGGTGGACCATAAAAAAGGTCCATCTCCCCTTAAGAAGTGTTGATCAGGGGCCTGTGTTTTATATATAGGGTACAAGGTGGCCACTCAGGGGGCTGGCTGTACCACACTCTTAACCTTTCACTACATACACACACACACAACTACATACAAGCATAATTATGCTCACACACTCTCTCTTACTCACGCGCGCACACATACATGTTATAAACACACACACTTGCTCTCATACACATATACTGTACATAATTATGGTATATATCTATATATATATATATATATATATATATATATATATATATATATATATATATATATATATATATATACATACATACATATATACACACGCACGCACATACAGATACACACACAAACACAAATACATGGATAATTCAAATAGACTAATACATTCAGGTAATGTATGCGTTCACAAGCTAACTACTAAATACCCAGGATTGGGAAGCAGTCGAGCATGTCTGTATCTGAGTGTATGCAGGTGTGTGTGTATTGCTGGGGGGGGGGGGGGGGAGAATCACTACAATAATGATAATATATTATTAGGAATACAATAAAATGGCAAGGAAATTGTGAGTAATAATAATTCAAATAATAAAACTAATATTAATGTAAACCTATAATATACTGTACAAGGCAGAAGGGACGGGATATGCACAGTAAGTAAAGGTGGGCATACATGACGAATACCAGCAGGTTTAAAATGCGGGAGAGGCGTTCTGGGAATCCTAAAGATGGATATATGATAGAGGCGAGGTACGTGGGAAGCTTGGGAGGCTGGAGGTCAAATAAACAGTAACACAGAACAGACAGAACCGAGGGACAGACAGAAGGACAACACTATGGGACAGATAGAGGCAAGATACAGACAGACAGATAATAGAAACATGCAGACAGAGCCAGGAGACAGACAACGTGTGCTATCGAGATAAAAACAGAGCCAAGGGACAGATATACAGGACCAAGGGCTAGACAGAACCCAGGAATAGACAGGGCCAAGGGACAAACAGGTAAAATTAAAGGAAAGACAGACAAGGCCAAGAAACGTTTATACCAAGACAAGGAACACACAGACAGAGGCAAGAGACAAACAGGGGCAAGGTACAGACAGACAGAGGCACAAGGCTGACTGACAGAACCAAAGGACAAACAGGACCAAGCAACAAACAGAACCAAGATATGCATAGAACCTAAAGATAGACAGAAACAAAGGACATTATCCCTTGTTTCTGTCCTATGTCTTTCGGTTCTGTTTGTTGCTTGGTTTTCTATGTTCTTTGGTTCCGTCAGTCAGCCTTTTGCCTCTACCTGTCTGTAACTTGCCTTGATCTGTCTGTATCTTACCTCTGTCTGTCTGTCTGTTATTCTTTCTTTCTATCCCCTGTTTCTATATTAAAGACACAGGAAACGGAAAGAAAAGAAGGCCAGGCAGAGAGAAGGAACAGATAGACTTAAATTATAGAAAGACAGAGCAAAAAGAAACAAACAGAATCAAGGGACACCCAGGGAGACAGACACAAGGGACATACAGACAGACAGACACAAGGGACAGACAGACATACACAGAGTACAAGCAATCAAGGGACAGACAGAGAGCCAAAGGGAAAGACAGGCAGACAAAGAAAGCCAAAGATAAATACAGCCAAGGAACAAATGAAGGTGTGTTTTGAAGGTTGGTTAAGGGAGCCCATCTCGCTTTTTTTCTCTTTCTCTCCCTCTTTCATTGGCTTGTATGCATTCGGCCCCATTCAGCCTGCTGTTTTAAGACGTTTACTCCCAACCAGGTGTCAATATTTTCCTGGCGAGCGGTAGCGAGCCAACATATATATTTTTTGTTTTGACAGCAAGCTAAATTTGTAAATTTTTCGATAGAAAAATTTCTCCGGCGAAGCCGGATTTCTCCATACAATGCTGGCTCGCTATCGCTCGCCAGGAAGAAATCGACACCTGGATGGGGAAAGACGCCTTAAAACAGTTGGCTGAGTAGGGTCGAATGGATACCAGCCAGGGAAAGAGAGAAAGATACAAAAAAAAACGGTGACCCCCCTTAATGAAGCCATGAGAGTGTATGTTGGTGAAAGGGCACCTGATGGATGACAGATGACGGGAGGTTTAGTGAGTGTGTGTGTGTGTGTGTGTGTGTGTGTGAAAGGTCTCCTGATGGATGACAGATGACGGGTTTAGTGTGTGTGTGTGTGCGTTACTTTGTGTGGTGTATGATCATATGTTATGTTAACCCTTCGATGATTATGACGCATATATTATATATCTTGGTTATTATTAGACGATTTTATTCAGATTAGGAGGGGTATATGGAAGTCAGAGAGTTAATTGAGACAGTCTTTACCCTTATTATGCCCACACATCCTTCCTAAGTTGTACAAAATCGTCTAATGATAGCCAGAATAAACTGTTAAAACGCGTAATAATCCTTTTTGTAACGGGTGCTACAGTGTGGCAAGGGTTCGATTCTCCGCGCCGCCAGGGTCTGTCAACATAAGTTTTAACATGATAGGTCTAGTTCGCAACAACAAACAAACGAACTAAGCCATGTGTTGTTCTGTCTTGTGTGTGGATATGGACATGTATGAATTTGTTGTATATATTAGCTGTATTATGTATGAGCATGTTCTATCGCTTCACTCTTTTTCTTTGTGCGTGTGAGGTGCTTTGTGTTTTCCATTAACGTGTTGTTTGTATTGAGAGAGAGAGAGAGAGAGAGAGAGAGAGAGAGAGAGAGAGAGAGAGAGAGAGAGAGAGAGAGAGAGAGAGAGAGTTCAAACCAACAGAGGAACACGAGAGGGAAGGCACTCGGCTATACTCAATTTGGCTGTACGGAATCAAAGAACCCTGTGTGTGAGGCGGTGTGTTGTGGTGGTAGTGGAGTGAGTTGTAGTGGTAGTGGTGGTGGTGTAGTGTGGTGTTGAGTGGTGGTGGTGTTGTGTGAGGCGGTGTGTTGTGGTGTATGTGTTGGTAGTGGAGTGAGTTGTAGTGGTAGTGGTGGTGGTGGTGTTGAGTGGTAGTGGTGGTGGTGGTGTAGTGTGAGGCGGTGTGTGGTGGTGGTGGTGTTGTGTGAGTCTGAGGCGGTGTGTTGTGATGTATGTGTTGGTAGTGGAGTGAGTTGTGGTAGTGGTGGTGGTGGCTGTGGTGTAGTGCGGTGTTGAGTGATGGTGTTGTATGAGGCGGTGTAGTTACTCTAGTTGTACTTACTCTAGTTGTATTGCGGGAGTGAGCATGCTCGTTATTTCCCGCCTCCTATGTGTGTAGGTGTTATATGTATCTTTGGAATGGCTGTGGATGTGTGTGTAGTCTGTATTTTTAGCCAATTGGCGACATCGGAAACGAAGGCTTAGGGTGGATCTGTATGGTACCATTCTCACTATAGACGGTACCGTCTCGCCCGAAGGCTTAGGTAGCCATCAACTTAGGTGAACCATATGATACCCATCTCGCCTTGTACCATTTTTGCAAACCCCAGATGGGACATCACAACGTCGTCCACTTATTCCAGGTACCTATTTACAGCTAGGTGAACTGAGGCTAACACATGAAAGGAGACAAGACCAATTTGTCTCCGCCCGGCCGGGGATTGAACCCCCGACCCCTCGTGTGTGAGACGAGAGCTCTACCTACTAGGCTACGGGCTGTGTTGTGGTGTATGTGTTGGTGGTGGAGTGAGTTGGTGTGTTGAGTGGTGGTGGTGTTGTGGTGTATGTGTTGGTGGTGGTGGTGGTGTTGTGTGTTGTGGTGTATGTGTTGGTGGTGGAGTGAGTTGTTGTGTTGAGTGGTGGTGGTGGTGTTGTGTATTGTGGTGTATTGTTGGTGGTGGTGGTGTTGTGTGTTGTGGTGTTGGTGGTGTTGTGTGTTGTGGTGTATGTGTTGGTGGTGGTGGTGTTGTGTGTTGTGGTGTATGTTTTGGTGGTGGAGTGAGTTGTTGTGTTGAGTGGTGGTGGTGTTGTGGTGTATGTGTTGGTGGTGGAGTGAGTTGTTGTGTTGAGTGGTGGTGGTGTTGTGTGTTGTGGTGTATGTGTTGGTGGTGGAGTGAGTTGTTGTGTTGAGTGGTGGTGGTGGTGGTGTAGTGTGTTGGTGGTGGAGTTGTGGTGTATGTGTTGGTGGTGGGGTGAGTTGTTGTGTTGAGTGGTGGTAGTGGTGGTGTAGTGTGTTCGTGGTGGAGTTGTTGGGTTGAGTGGTGGTGGTGGTGGTGGTGAAGTATGGTGTTACGTTACCTTGTTGTGATGGTGGATTGGTAGCATAGTGTGTTGTGGTGGTGTTTGGGTGTTGGTAGTGAAGTAAGTTGTACTGGTGAGTGGTAATTGTGGCAGTGATCCTCCAACCCCTATTTCATCTGTCTGGCTTCCCTCACTGTTCCTGTTTGTGTCTCACTAACACAGAGAATAATCCAGCTAGCTCTCACAAACACTTTCTCCTCCGATTAATTTCACTACACTAAACATAAACACCACACTTCTTTCCTATAGGCCTACATTAAAAAAAAACATTGTTTGAAATTACTACCAACCGTCCTGAATTTAGCTCTATCACTCTTTCAACTTTGGGGGAGACACTTGTTACAGGCGGCTTTACCTTTTGTCTCCCTCATACACATAGACAAAACATCAAGGAAGCCAAGTAACAACATATATATTGATCCATCCCAGCTCGTCTCTTCCTCCTTCCTCTCTCTCTCTCTTCCTCTCTCTCTCTCTCTCTCTCTGTCTCTCTCTCTCTCTCTTGCTGGGAGTATATAATCAATTTTAAGCACATGTGTATTTGTGAGATAATATATATATATATACTGTATATATATATATATAATTACAGTACCGATACAAATAATAACACGTGAATACATGTATCATGCAACATCCGTACATAAGAACAAGTATACAACAATAATGGTGGATCTTTACACAAATTCCACTGTATAAAGTCATAATAACTTCAATAATAATGAAACTCCCTTGTGAGTGGTGATACAACGGTATCCAGAGGTTTCGCCCCTTGCGGGTTCGCCACCTGGCATTGTTCGCACCCAATACAAGTTCGCGGGTAGAGGTTTCGCTACTTAGGAGTGGTTTCGCTACCAGGAGGTTTCGCTACCTAGTGGTTTCGCCACTTCGCAACTAATTTGTCTTATTAAACTATAGATATATACATTCATTTATTGTCTATGCCACAGTATGAAACAAATATATATATAGCTTTATAACATGTTATAACTCCTTATTGTAATATATAGCCTACCATCGTGCATGCATATGAATATCAGTTAATATACAGTAGCCTATATATTACACTGCAATTATATATATAATGTTTATATATTCAGCTGGTATCACAGCCGCCGTTATACTGTATATGACGACGTCTCTTATTGTATAGCATCTTGTTTTAAGAAATTGATAGATATGATATACCGGTATTTATAATAGCCTACGTATTTGTCATTATTCAAGGTACTCAATTGTTCAATATTGGCTCGATTATATTAAAATAACGACTTAATACATTAAAGGAGTTGATGGGTATTGCTTGGCTGAAAGAGAATATATACAGTAGGCCTACCGGTACTACGGTAAAACTGACAACCGCCGGATGGAAGCTGCTTTGTTGCTAGACTCGCTGTTCGGGAGTGAACAGGTATTAAGCCTTTCAGTACCGGGGTAGTCCTTTTAACTTTATTCTGGCTGCTATTAGATGATTTTCATCAAACTATCTCACTGAACCCTTGTTATTACCACACATCCTTCTTAAATTGCACAAAATCATCAAACTATAGCAAGAATACAATACAAAAGACGTCGCCGGTACAGACGGGGTTAAGACTTGCTAACATACAGTGCTTAACATCCCATTTATATTTACATAAATGCTTGAGAGGCAGCTAAAAAAAATGTTTTTAAAAGAAACTTGTTTCTTATCTTCAACGAACTTAACTTATCGATGCAGGTCTATCTTCATTTTATACATTAGTAGAGTTCTTTACTAGCCTACTTTCATGGAAAAGTCACACTAGCCACGTAGGCAAGGCCTACACGTTACCACTCACTTGTGTAGTTATAGTCGAAGTGTTTGAATAATTAGATCGAAACGCTATGAAATGGCCCATTGAAGCAATCCAAGAAATAAAGCATTAAATATCGAAGCAAATAATTATTATCGTACACATCATTAATTTATTATAGGCATTGCACTTTATTTAAGCAGTCCAAGAAATAATACAATACAAATTGAAGCAAATATTACTGTACTAATTTATCATCAATATATTTTAAGCTTCGCACCTTATTGAAGCATTCAAAGAAAAAATACAACATTGACGGATACAAGTCGCGGAAATACTTGGTAGCGAACCGGTATTTATATGTGGCGAAACCTCTCGGTAGCGAATCAACTGGGTAGCGAACCAGATTCTACTAGGTAGTGAAATCTCTACCCGCGAACCCTCCAGGTGGCGAAACCTCTGGATACCAGTACAACATGACGTGCCTTCATGGCGTATGACAGGAGGATAATTTCGGGGACGGGCTCACGTGTCTAAAATCCTTGGCTAGCATCCTTCAATAAAACGCTAATGCAACCAACCTTAGATGCCACCGTTGCCCCGTCCGTCCGTTCGTCCGTATTTCAGCGATAGTAGAAGCACTCGCGCACGCAAAGTATACGAACACAAAGCATACACACTCAACGCGTCCTTCCACCCCCGCGGCGAGAAAGGGAAGGAGAGAAGCAAGGTCCATAGACCTTGTCCATATCTATGGACCTTGGAGAGAAGGAGAGTGTGGCGGCGAGGTGAGAAGCCGAAGTTCAATAATACGTTAAGATTTATAACTCAACCCTCTTGCTAACACCACACACCACAAACGTATATTTCTCTCACCAAGTCCTTCTAATACACAAAACGCCGCTAATAACACCAACATGGGCATCAATCGAGCAGTATCTATTATTTTAATAGAGCCTGAGTGACCGTGCTAATGTCAAGATTGTGCCGTGATACTACCAAGCAAGACCACCATGCCTACAGAAGCCAATATCAATACATAAAACACGTGTAATGACCCGTAGTGCACCATGTGGTCCTAAGCGTCACATTAGCCTCAACACCCAACCTTCCTTAACTAAGTAATATTGTACTTTATAGACGGGAAATACCTTGTCTGCAGCTGGATTACGGAGAGAGAATACACTTGTTTACACAAAATCATAAGTACGTTTACCTGAACTGAATGTTTGTGAATGTTATTGATAGATATTAAGGCAAGCGCAGGTTATCATGCATCTGGCAACTAGGCATGGGGACACTTATCCTTACCTCTCCCCATCTGCCTTGGTTCCTCCCCACCCTCCCCCCTCCCCACTCTTCCCCCCTCCCCACTCTCATCACTCACTCTCTCATCCTTCTCTCTCTGATTTTCTTCATTTCTAACTATTCTATACATTTCTTTAAGCGATTTCCAAACCCTTGCAAAGGATATTCACTTACAACTGAAATCATGTACACCACATTGTCGGAGGAGTCGGAGGGTGGGAGAGAGCCTTAATCTGTGCTATCCTTTCCTTTCACTTTTCCGTATGCTCAGGGTTACTATTTCTGCTTTAGGATTAAGTCCTGGCCATCTCGCTGGGATCGAAATATCTGTGTGACCAGTGTAGGCCTATATTATGTAAATCTTATTTCACGGTCTTCATTTCTCCTATTTCCTCCCCCCTCCTTTCCTTCTTGTCTTCCTCCTTCTCCCTTCCTTTCCTCTTCCTCCTCCCTCTCCTCTTCTTTTCTTCCTCTTCCGCCTCTCTTCCGCAAAGCAGTCACACAAATGATACCTAGATTGCGAAACAAACCATACGAGGAACGTCTAAAGGAAGTAAATTTGTTTAGCCTAACCAAACGCAGATAAAGAGGTGATATCATTAGAGGTTATAAAGAGTTTTTAGGGATTCAGCAACCTAAATGAAAGTGATTACTTCACAATCGACCGATCAAACTTCACTAGAAACCATGGTTGTAAGATTATAGGAAAGCTATTTCATTCTATTGAAGCCAAACACTTCTTCAATCGTGTTGTGAACATTTGGAACAGACTACCTTTAAACATTGTGAACTGTGATACAGTTGAGACTTTCTTGAACCGTCTTGATAATTACGTGGCCACTAACACTCAATTAACACAATTTCTTTCAGAATAACTCCCAGTCGTTGTTGTTGTTGTTGTTGCTGTTCCCCAAGCTGCCTGGCCGAACAGCCCCAAGGCTCCGAGCACGGCCAAGGCCATATCCGAGCGCCCCCACAGAACCCCCCCTGCCGACCACAACAAAGCCTGGGTGACCGAAGCCACTCCATGGCGGGGAGCTGAGGAGGGTGCGGAAACGCCCGGGAAACCAAAGCCCCACCCAGGGCCCTTGCGCCCCTCAGCAATTATGAAGAAAAAGTTGAGGGGCAAGGGAAAAATGTGACGCTTTGGCTCCCAATCTTGGTAGGTCTAGAAAATATATAAGTAAAAGGAACAGTCAGAGTAAGCTATGGGTATGGCAGAGATCGCTCAGTTCTCACTCTGATAGACCAGCCCATCACCAGTCGTAATGAAGAAATACCAGGGTTGCAATATACTGTATATATGATTTCTGCATACCACTTTTCACATGACCAATCCCCCCCCCCCCCCCCAGATATTAGATGTAGAATGAGTGTAGACTACTAGTTTATCTCCTTTCGTCCTATCCTATCCGAAATTCCATGTCAGTTTTTCCATACTGTTTGGTTTATCTTTCCAACTGTTTCCACGCCAGCGTTAGCTGGCGGGTGGGGAGGAGCCTTCTGCTTTATTATCTTTATTTGTACCTAGTAGTTAGTAGCTTAGCAGTGTAGATATCCAAACTGCCCCGTAAGGACCAATAGGTCTGTTGCAGTTTGTAAGTCCTTTGTATTCATTTGTATCCTTGTTAGGCTACTTGTGGTTATACTAAAATGAGGTACCGGTACAGCTAAGAGGAACAGTCAATCACGAAGACGAGGGAAAACACTACCATACACAATCATCGGTTCATAGAAAACACTGAACACTGAAAATATATTCTACTGTAAATACTAGAAAATACTCTCTATATTTAGATAGCTGGCTCGCTGGAACCATTATTAAGAAATAAAGGAACGAACGTGGTGAATTATTCCGATGTTAATATTACCAGTTGGGAATTTGAGGCTAGATAATCATCAAAGCGGTTATTAAAGGTACGAACTGTGTTACTATCCACGACATATCTTGGTAAATTGTTTTATACATGAATTACTCTATTATTTTTATTTTTATTTTTTTTTTTTGGCTTATTGTGATAGGAAACGTTCACCAATAATCTAACAATCATTAGGCTACCTTTCATGTAGTTTGACAGTTCAAATTCGAAATACTTGCTTGCAATCATGTTATTGTGCCCCTTAATGCTATAAGATCACCTCTACTCTGCATTGGGTGAAGCTAAATAATTTAATTGTATATGCATACTGACAAATTTAAAATGGTCTATGACATTGCATGAATGACAATACCGATGGTAAATGTTGATGTCTACAGCTTAAACTTCCTTACAACCCAAAGTTTCTAAATGGTTACTTCACCACTTGCAAGAAGCGGACTACAAGGAAGTCGGAGTCATAAACATCAATAATTAGCAGCATACAGAAATTGTGTGAGCTTGTAAGATGGGCCGGTTTTTATGGCCCCCTTCTCCCTCATGTTAGACCCTCATTGGTTTTTAGATTTTAAGACGTTCGACCCATTAGTTTGGCGATTTTAAGACTTTATGCCCAATTTATTTGTCAATATCAAGACCTTTCGTGCCATTTAGGTGTCGATTTTTTCCCTGGCAAGCGATAGCGAGCCTGTAGTTTTAAGAGAAATCGGTCTTCAGCCGGACAAAATTTCTATCGAAAAATGTACACATTTATCTTAAAGGGGGTCTAGGGAGTGTTTGTGTTTTGTTTAAGCTTGAAGGTCTAGCGAGGAAACAAAAATATAAATTAATATGTAAATATAGACCCCCACAATTATCCACTGACACCTTAACCCCTTCAGCCCCATGACGTAATTTCCTTCCTATTCTGATTACCATTAGACGTCTTTCTTTATTTTATAACCTACCTCTACGTCTGAAATGGGTATATACGATCTAAATATACACATAAGTCCTTCATAAGCTGCATAAAATCAATAAGTTTAGCCAGAATCAAAGGTAAGAAGTCATCATGAGGGGTAAACTAGATTCTATGTATTTATATATGCGCTACGACAGTATTACAGCTGGTAACTCTGTTAACCCATTCAGTACCAGGGACGACCTTATCATTATATTCTGGCAAATATTAGGCTATACGACTTGATTTAGCTTAGAAAGGACATCTACCAAATTAAGAGGCTACAGGCTACCTCAATTAATCCTTTTAGCTATTATATATCCTTCCCAAGCTGCATCAAATCGTCTAAAGCCGCTATCACACGGACAACTTTCGCCAAGCATAACAGCGTTTCACTGAGCAAATTTGGCCTGACAAAAACATATGATTATGAAAGTGTCCTGTCTTCAAATTGTGTTTAATATCTTTAAATTAGTATGAATATTCCTCTTACTTAATACAATTATGTGGCGCATGTCAAAATTAATCAATACGACGAAGCACTGTTGGGAAAACTAGGCTATAGCCTAGCCGCACTGAATGAAACTGCTTGCTCAGAATGTATACACTTTAAAGTAGGCTCTTGCTATTGTATTTCAGCTTGTCTTTGTCGCTTTACTGCAAAGTATTTCGAGATTTATACATCTAAACCATATATATAACACTCCAAATTATATATTACATAGTTTTAAAAACATGCAAGGAGTACATTTAGGTCGGATTAGTGTTAAATAATGCCGAGGACACAGCAATGGAAGTTGCGGGAGAGTGATGCAACTGTACATCGCTTCATTTCTTGCTGTATTTTACGTAATTTACCGTTAAATATATAATGCATCTTATCAATTAATTTAGTATGATATTATTTTAGTCTACCTCGCCCATACATCAGGGACAGGAGCCATAATAGCTTGTGAATAGACCATTGGAAAGAGACAAAATATCAGTGCGAAATATGGACAAAAGAACGTAGTCAAATGAGCTCTGTTATTTCCAGATATCTGTATACATAATATGATTGTTTCGGTCTTAATATAATAATTTGTAAACTTTATAAGTCGTTGGCATAATTTATACACACATTTCCTATTTATATATTTAAATTGAAGCTCTATTTAGCAGGAAGTATAGGTTTTATACAAATCCTTTCGGTGAGCATAATTTCGCCGAGCAATGATAAGTGAAAAGAGTTCTGGCTTTGCTCAGCGAAACGCCCTAGTTTGGAGGTTACGCCAAGCAGCGTGCTTGGCGAAAAGTTGCTTTGCATAGCGAAAGTTGCCCGTGTGATAGCCCCTTAAATATAGCTAGAATAAAATAAAGAAGACATCGCTGGTACAGAAGGGGTTAAATATCGATACCTATAACTTCCACTTTCATACAACCCTAAACTCTTAACTCCTGCACCGGTGACGTCTTTTGTATTTTATTTTTACTACATTTAGACGATTTTATGAAGCTTAGGAAGTATGTATGGTAGCGAAAAAGGGTTAATTTGAATTATACTACTACTTCTCTAAAAAGGCAGTTTTGGGCGCGAAAAAAAAAAATCGTCAACTACCCCTACAGTGGTGTCGGCTCTTAACCCTTAACTGGCGGCGCGCAACATATGTCGAGTGAAATAAATTTGGACTAAGTGGCGGTGCACGACAGCTGTCGAGCGCCATTTTCAGCACGTAATGTTGCTGAGAGAGAGAGCTGAGCGGTGGGACGAGCGTAGTAACCTTATGACCGCTCCCCACGACCACTGTGGACATACTGAACTGTATTCTACTTTCCTCCCCCCTTTCTCACTCGCTACACAGGGAATTATGTAAGGAAATTACCTTATTTCAGGGTTTTTGCACTCGTGTTGCACGATCGTTGCAAAAGAACCAGTGGTCGTACAAGCATGGTTCGGGTGTCATTGGAAAGCTCTGTTTACGCCCTTTCAGGAATAGATACTTGTTTTACGCTCTGGGTCTTATTTAGGCATGAAAATGAGCACGGAAACAACCCTATTTAGGGTTAAAAAAAAAAACGCTGTGCGGTACGGTCAAATAGACCGCCTAGCCCGCCAATAAGGTGTTAATATCGCTCTCTTATCTCCCTCCCTCCCTCCCAACAAAGACCATGCCTTCCACCATCTCCCCTGTGTATGATCGAGGCTGGCAACGCACTCATCAGCGTAATACTGTGCAGCAAACGTGAATGCATAGATAATTAGTATTGTTATAATAAATTATATTACTATTTATATAGCTCGCTCTCATATTGGTGAATGTTATATAACATCTCTTTTGCCTGACTATGCAGGTGTGTGGGGCGATTTGGAGAGGAATGAACTGAAGTGACGAATGGATTTAGTTTACATGTGACTGTACTCGTGAGCCTGGGAGCGCGCCATCACGTGATGTTTATTTTTTTTATCAGGTGTGAATGTGAGTGAGTGTTTTGCCTGCCCTGATCTGACGTTGCAGTAGCTACTATGCCAAGTTGTGTACAATGTCCATTGTATTTACTAACAAGCGAATTAATTATACAAACAATAAAGCTTTTTTGTACATGTAGAAATAACATGAGCATTTCAATCCGACTTAAGGTACTTAATACCGAAAATAATATATTTTCGTTGTAAACAATTATACATGTGGCACCAATGTAAAGGGTTTAACCGTGGGTAGGACTGCCTGTTAAACAATTATACATGTGGCACCAATGTAAAGGGTTTAACCGTGGGTAGGACTGCCTGTTAAACAATTATACATGTGGCACCAATGTAAAGGGTTTAACCGTGGGTAGGACTGCCTGTTAAACAATTATACATGTGGCACCAATGTAAAGGGTTTAACCGTGGGTAGGACTGCCTGTTAAACAATTATACATGTGGCACCAATGTAAAGGGTTTAACCGTGGGTAGGACTGCCTGTTAAAATGTGTAGAAGTATAGTCGGTAGCCTCTTAAATGGGTAGACATCCTTCCTAAGCTGGACAAATTTGTCTAATAGTTGCCGGAATATAAGGAAGAGTACATAACCGGTACAGAAGGGGTTAAGTGGTCAGTGGAGAATGATGCAGTAGTGTACAGTCGCGCTAATAAATCATGTGTCAGCTGTCATTACGTCTGGCTCTCTCTGTGCTGTATTAATGTCTGTCAGATGTTGACTAGGGTAGGAAAGTGTAGGAGCATGATCGTATATATCACTCGAAACGAATAAATCAAGTTTTAGACATTGCTGATACCAATTATTGATCGAAATATACTTGGTGCCGAGCCATGACTTATTAGCCCGACTGTACGTGGTGTCTGAGAGGAGATTGTTTATGAGTGCCCCGAGGGTTAAGAGGGGAGAGGGGCCGTTTGTCTGCTCCTCCTTCTTCCTCGTGTTTAGCACCATTGGTTTTCAGATGTTATGACGTTCGGCTCATTAGTTTGTCGATTTTAAGACTTTTCGACCCATTTCCTTGTCAATATTAAGACCTGTCGTTCTATTTAGATGTCAATTTTTTTTCCTGGCGAACGATAGTGAGCCTGTAATTTTGTAAGAACCGGCCTTCGGCCGGAAAATTGTTCTACCGAAAAATGTACACATTTATCTAGAAGGGGGATCTAATGGATGGTTTTTTTAAGCTTAATGAAGGTCTAGGGAGGATACTAATAAAATAATATAAACATACATAAATGATCAAATAAACACGGTCATCCCCCCTTAAGAGGAGAGGATGTTTATTGACAAGGGTGGAACACCGATAAGGGATGTGTTGGGATGGTATAGACTAAGTTCAAATTAAGTTCGGTGAAATTATGGTACACATAGGATTGGTAGGGATATTTGAATTAGGCTGCGTAATGATAACATTAAGTTAGGTTAAGTATGGTTTGTTTTGAGTGGAGCACATTTGATGGTTAAGGGGAGATGAACCGGTTTTCTGGTCCACCTTCTTCCTCATGTTTAGCCCCATTGGTTTTCAGATTTTAAGATATTTGCCCCCTTAGTTTGTCGATGTTAAGACCTTTCACTCCATTTCTTTGTCAATATTAAGACCTTTCGTGCTTTTTAGGTGTCGATTTTTTTTCGTGGCGAATGATAGGGACCCTGTAATTTTGGAAGAACCGGATATTGTTTTATAGTTTGATGGAGGTCTAGGGAGGAAC
Organism: Paralithodes platypus; assembly: GCA_032716605.1. Taxonomy (NCBI): domain Eukaryota; kingdom Metazoa; phylum Arthropoda; class Malacostraca; order Decapoda; family Lithodidae; genus Paralithodes; species Paralithodes platypus. Next base: position 38,144,452 of record CM064498.1, on the reverse strand, counting down.
TAAAAACAAATATAACCATATTATATAAAGGAGCAAATATATACGACCCATCCCCCTTTAAGTTAATTAGGAAGGTTGGGCTGAATATTTGTGTATTACGAGCGAAGTGATTGTAGGCGAACTAAACTTGTGAAGATAATGAAGGCATGAGGTGTGTGTGTGTGTGTGTGTGTGTGTGTGTGTGTGTGTGTGTGTGTGTGTGTGTGTGTGTGTGTGAGTGACTGTGTGTGTGGGTGTTTGTGAGTGTGTGTGTGTGTGGGTGTTTGTGAGTGTGTGTGTGTGTGGGTGTTTGTGAGTTTGTGTGTGTGTGTGTGTGTTTGTGAGTGTTTTTTTGTTTTTTGTTTTTTTGTTTTTTTTTGGTCAGACAGCAGATGTTTATGTGTGGCTCAAGTCTTGCGAGGACTCCGGGTTGTTGTTGTTTATTGATGTGCGGAGACTTCACAGGGAGGGCACACTCATATATTATAGGCTGCAACACTTGGGGAAAGTCAGGATTTAAGGGGAGATGGGGGTCGTTTTTCTAGACCCTCTTTTTCCTTCATGTTTAACCCCATTGGATTTTAGATTTTAAGACGTTCGGCCCATTAGTTCGGCGATTTTAAAACTTTACACCCATTTCTTTGTCAATATAACGACCTTTCGTGCCATTTAGGTGTTGATTTTCTCCTGGCGAGCGATAGCGAGCCTGTAATTTTAGGAGTAATCGGCCTTCTACCGATTTTTTTGTCTAAGCTTGATGGAAGGTCTAGCAAGGAAACTAAGAAATAAAGAAATACATGAATTAATAGACCAACAAAATAAAAACAAAAAACCGGCCCATCTCCCCGTAAAGTAAACCTAAAGTTATATTAAGCAAGAATAAAGAAAGGCTAAGGACACAGTTAGGTAAAGTAGGGAGTAAGTTAGAACAGGTTTGACTAATCTAATCTGTGTTAAGCAGTGATCACGTTATTGTTAAGATAGTTTAGGTTAGACAATGCATAGGTTAGCTTAGGTAAGGTTAGATTACATAATGTAAAGTCGCTGTCACACGAGTGCTTTTTCCGTCAATTTTTCATGAGCAAGTTTTTTTCTCGTATTATTTTGGGAAATTTTCGCATTGGTATCCGTAACTAGACTGAATGTAGATTATGTTAGGCGGCTGAATTCTGATAAAGTGTAATTTTTTAAAGCTTCCAGGCCATAATTGACCGTAAAAATTGCTCGAAAAAGGGCTCGTGTGACACGGGCTTAAGCAATATTATGTTAGGTTAGAATTAGCCAACTAATTTTGTTTTAAACCCCTTCTGTACCAGCGACGTCCTTTTCATCATATTCTGGCAACTATTAGACGATTTCATTCAGCTTAGGAAGGACCTCTAGCAATAATAAGGATTCAAACTATCTCAACCTACCCCAAATCCTTCCTAAGCTGCATAATATCGTCTAAATATAGCTAGAATATAATATAACACGTCGCTGGTACTCAAAGGGTTAATATGGGCGAAGTAACTATAAACGAGATGAACACTTGAGCACAATGAGAGGGATGTGGTAGCCTAGTCTATTCGCTGTAATATAGGCGAAAAATTATGACCTCTAACCTCTGTAACTCAAAAGCGACTAGAGTAATTATTGAGCTAATATTTCTACCAATTGGGAAGAGTCAGTCAAGGAATAGATGTGGAAATTTGCAGCCCATTTGCTCTAGCCCTTTTTGAGTTACAGAGGATAGAGGTCATGATTTCTCACCTACTTACAGCGAATAGACTATAGTGTACTGTAAAACCGGTATCACACGAGAGCTTTTATGGTCAACATTCTATGATCAACATTTTTCTGGCAACATTTCTGGAATATTTTGCACTGGTATCGCAAACTAGACTGACGGTAGATGAACTTAGGTAACCGAAATATTATAGATTTCGACCTCATAAGCTGCCAGACCAGTGTTGAGATTAAATGTTGAGGGAAAAAGCGCTCGTGTGATACCAGCTTTAGAGGGGATATGTTTATGTGTACTCCGAAGTACTACGAGGAGAGGCTGTTTATTGACCCGCGGAACTTCACAAGCACATAATTATGAACACACGATTACATTCATTTAGGATAGAAAAGGCTAGGATATATTTTGGTTGGGTTCGTTTAGGCCAGGAAAGGTTAGACTTGATAAGTTTAGTTTAAGGTAAATAAGGATAAAGATATATTTGGTTAGATAAGGATAGTCAAGGTTAGGTTAGGTTAGGTCTGGTGTGGATAGAGATAAATTAGTACATTTTTCGGCAGAACAATGTCCCGGCCGAAGGCCGATTCCTTAAAAAATTTCAGGCTCGCTATCGCTCGCCAGGAAAAAATCGACAGCTAAATGACAAAGAAATGAGTTGAAAGGTATCAAATTGCCAAACTAACTGAACGAACGTCTTAAAATCTCAAAATTAATATGTTAACATGAGGAAGAAGGTAGTCCAGAAAAAAACGACTACCTCTCCCTTGGAGTGCCATTTGTATTCGTTGATTTCATTAATTGAGTTTAGAAGTAAAGTTGGTTGGTGAAAATATATGAAGAAAACAAATATATATATCAATATGTACAGTCGGCCTAATAAGTGATGTCTCAGCTGTCATTACGTTTGGATCTCTCTGTGCTGTATTAATGTTTGTCCGATGTTGAATAGGGTGGGTAAGTGTAGGAAAATGTTTGTATATTTCACTCGATATACATACATTGATGAAAACATACATGGTGCCGAGACATGACTTATTAGCGCGACTGTACTCAGGAAATAGTGTAGGCGAGATGAACAATTAACAGAGTATACTGAGAGTGATGTGGTATAATGAACTGTATGTGTTGGCCAAGTATTATCAGGAGAGCTTGTAGACTATACCCTGTTTTTTCAACTGACGGTAAATTGCAAAGTTCCCATCAAGAATTCTCCGTTATTTTGAAGATTTGGCAGTGAATTATGGTGCTAATTATATAAAATTGGTCTTAATATGATGCATAGTGGTTTCATATTTTTCAATCACGTATCGATAAATTAGCTGCTAGGGGATTCAATTTACCGTCAGATGAAATGAAACAGAGTATAGTGTGCGGCAGTTGACGGGACGACTCACTGATATTATAAACTGACAGTGGATGCGTTGTGACCAGGGAGGTGTTAAGGGGGGTCACCTGCTTTTGTTCTCTTTCTCTGGCATGTATCCATTCCGCCCAATTCAACCAACTGTTTTAACACGTTTATCCCCATCCAGGTGTCGATTTCTTCCTGGCAAGCGATAACGAGCCAGCATTGCATGGAGAAATCCGGCTTCGCCGGAAAAAAAAATCAATCGAAAAATGTAAAAATTTAGATTGCTGTCAAAACAAAAATACATATATGCTGGCTCGCTACCGCTCGCCAGGAAAATATTGACACCTGGATGGGGGTAAAAGTCTTAAAACAGTAGGCTGAATGGGGCCGAATGGATACAAGCCAAAGAGAGAGGGAGAGAAAGAGAGAACAAAAAAAGCGAGGTGGGCTCCCTTAAGGTGTAAAGGGGTGGAGGAGGTGTGCCCATTCTATCATTTGAAGGCAACTCTCACTGACATCGGCTACATTATTGACATTTCAGACCTAAAGGAGGTGTATGTTGCTTCGCAAAATCTGAAATTGCCCTGGAGGAGGTTACTAGTTTCAATTGTCCCTATTTTGATTATTCTATATACAAATTAATTTCTGCTGGTAAATTTAAATACATATGTTGCATCTACCGTTCCCCAAATACTCCTCCAGAGCAAAGTCTTTTTGATTCTCTGTCCTCACAACTCAGTGTCCTCAACTTAAATGCTTCTTCTGAAATCACTGTGTTGGGTGATTTTAATGTCCATAATGTTGAATGGCTCACTCATTCAGCCAGGACTGATGATGCTGGTCTTGAATGTGAGCTATTTGCAGACTCATTTAATCTCACTCAACTAGTCAACCAACCCACCCGTGTACCAGATAATCCTAATCATAATTCCCACCTACTGGACTTATTTTTAACAACCAATTCAAAAAATTATGATGTTACAGTGAGGTCCCCGCTTGGATCTTCTGATCACTGTCTGATACAGGCCACCTGTCTATCACCTACCACACCTTCCCACTCTGAACCTGTTTTGGTGACTAAATGGCATTACGATAGGGCAGACTGGGAGGGTCTTCAAGGTTTCTTTATTGATATTCCCTGGACCTCTTTCTTTTCTAATGATGCACACTCCACCTTGAGCCACATACAAGATTTTGTAAAAATTGGAATGGAAACTTTTATTCCTCATCAAAAGTACAGTAAAAGATCTAATTCACCTAAATGGTTTGACCATAATTGTGCTAGAGTAACTGAACAAAAAGCAATAGCCTACAATGCATACACAAGATCAAAAACTCATGAAGCCTTTAATTACTTTAGAAACATCAGAAATCATGCCAAAACTGTATTAAACCTAACTAAATCAAACTTTCTCCACAAGCAGGCAAATAAACTTCTAAATAATCCAAATGATAACAAAATATTTTGGTCTACTCTTAACTCATTTAAATCCAACTTCACTACTGCTTCATCCATTCCACCATTAAAATCTCCGACTGGCAATCTTGTAAGTGACCCACGAGGTAAAGCTAACCTTCTTGCGGATATTTTCTCCACCAACTCAACCTTAGATGAAATAAATCAACATGTCCCTGTACTTAATTTTAATTCGCCTGAAATTCCCTCACTTAAGATCCACACCAGACATGTCAAAACTATTTTGCAGAATCTCTCAGTAGATAAGGCTCCTGGTCCAGATGAAATTCCTCCAATAGTACTTAAGAATTGCTCCTTGGTGCTCGCTTCTGTATTGGCAAAAAATTTCCGTCTGTGTACTCATACCTCATGCTTCCCAGTACCCTGGAAAGAAGCAAACATCCATCCAGTTCCTAAAAAAGGTGCCTCTTCAGATCCATCAAACTACAGACCAATAGCTATAACTTCCACTCTTGGTAAAGTCTTTGAAATTATATTAAATAATCACATAATTAAGCATCTTGAGAATAATAAATTAATCAGTGATAGGCAATATGGTTTTAGACGATGTCGATCAACTGCAGACATGCTTTGCCTTCTTACGCATCAAATCAACCAAGCTACAGACCAACATGGTGAAACACATACAATAGCACTGGATATATCAAAGGCATTTGATAGAGTCTGGCATCAGTCCTTATTGTCGAAGATGTCACACTACGGCCTTGCATCATTAGTTCCACTAATTTCTTCTTATCTTCATAACAGAAAAAATACGTGTAATGGTAGATGGCCTTTATTCTCAATTTCACTCAATAAATGCTGGTGTTCCCCAGGGATCAGTTTTGGCCCCAATTCTGTTCCTCATTCATATCAATGATCTCATATCTACCACTCATAATCCAATACATTCCTACGCAGATGACTCAACACTCCACAGTTCCTTCACATTTACCAATTCTTTCACCCAACCCGATCTTATAAATTCAAAAATAAACACTGCAATTTCTCTGAACCAGGACCTTTCTAGAATTAATGGATGGGGACAAAAGAATCTAGTTTCCTTTAATGCACAGAAAACCAAATACATTAAATTTTCTAACCGACAGAATCTCACTGACTCCCATATATTTTTTAATGAAGTAAATATTCCCACTTCCCCTAGTATTGACATTCTCGGTGTAACATTAACTACTAACTTGAGCTGGACACATTATGTTAGAATCATTGCTAAGAATGCCTCTAAAAAACTGGGACTCCTGTACAGAGTTCGATAATTCTTCACTGACGAGCAGTTGGCCGTGATATATAAAAGTCATGTGCATTCTCAGATTGATTACTGTTCACCTCTGTGGGGTGGAAGTGGAGTGGTTGCATTGAGGCAGTTGGACAAAATTCAAAATAAAGCTATTAGATTAATCAATAACCCTGCAATCACACAGGACCTTCCTACATTATCCATACGAAGAAACGTTGCATCCCTTGCATTATTCTACAGATATTTTCACAGCAATTGTTCCGAGGAACTTGCTTCAATTGTGCCGCCTCTCCACATCTTTCCCCGTAGAACTAGGGCAGCTGAGAGCGCCCATGAATTTACACTTTCTCCTCCACAATGCAGAACTTCTGCTTATCAGAATTCATTTATCCCCAGAGCTACTACTCTTTGGAATTCACTTCCCTCGAATTGCTTTCCACAAACTTACAATCTACAAATGTTTAAATCCAGTTGTTACAAACATTTTATGAATGGAGGATGCCTTTAGGCACATGGACCTTTTTGTTTTATCTGTGTTTTTCCTTCCTCTGTTCATTGTCTCTTAAAAAAAAAAAAAAAAAAAAATCATTGTAAGCTGATTGTCGGCATAGCCGACAATCTGGTCTGGGAGCCACCAAGCGAATGACGGATCTATATGGAAAGAGGATAGAGAGAGTTAAGGGGGGAGTGCTTGTAATTTTTTTTTTTTTTTTTTTGGCCTAGCCTATATATTTATTTATTATTTCATGTTTAAGTTTCCTCGTTATACCTCCATCGAATTAAAACAAAAAACACCCCCTAAATTTGTAATTTTTTTGGTATAAAAATTTCCCGGCCGAAGGCTGGTTCCTTTTAAAATTACAGGCTCGCTATCACTCGCCAGGAAAAACTCGACACCTATAAATGGCACGAAAGCTCTTAATATTGACAAAAATATGAGGCGCTAGGTCTCAACATCGCCAAACTAACGGAACGAACGTCTTAAAATCTAAAAACTAATATGCTAAACATGCGGGAGAAGGGGGTCCGGGAAAAGCGACTACCTCCTCCTTAAGAAAGGTATATGGATATAATACAGCCTGGTTTATAGTGGAAGAAAATACAGGGAAGGGAAAATAAGGGAGATAACTTTCATGATAATGGGCTCAATAGTACCTTAGCTATAGCTCCTTTAAGCCGGTATCACACGAGAGCTTTTATAGTCAACATTCGATGATCAACACTTTTCTGGCATCATTTCTGGAGTATTTTGCACTGGTATCGGAAACTAGACTGATGATAGATGAACTTAGGTCACAGATATCTTTTAAATGTTGACCTCATAAGCTGCCAGACCAGTGTTGAGGAAAAATGTTGAGGGAAAAAGCGCTCGTGTGATACCGGCTTTAGTTCATTGATGCTTTCTTTCTTGTATCATGGCTAAAACTAGACGATTTTTAAAGCTCAGGCCAGGTCTCTCGTATTCAAGTGATAGATATTGGGAAGGAACTCGCTCTCCCCTTCCATGTTACTTTGAAATGGTGTGTTTACATAAAATACATGTTAGATTCCTTCGACTGCTGGCTAGATATTGGCTGGTGGTCAAGGTGTTGCCAGTACCCTTTGTTACCTTTTAAGGGGGTGGTGGCTGTTTTAAGGGGGTGGTGGCTGTTTTTGGGTCTATATATTTGTTTATGGATATATTCTTGAGTTACCTCTAGACCTCCATCAAGCTTTAAAAAACACCCCCTAGACCCCCTTTCAAGATACATTTTTACATTTTTCGGCCGAAGGCCGGTTCCTTCTAAAATTACAGGCTCGCTATCGCTCGCCAGGAAAAGATCGACAGCTAAATGGCGCGAAATGTCTTAATATTGACAAAGAAATGAGGTGAAAGGTATCACAATCGCCAAACTAACGGAACGAACGTTTTAAAATCTCAAAATTAATATGCTAAACATGAGTGATAAGGGGGTCCAGAAAAAGCGACTACCTCACCCTTAACATCCTTTTTTTCTACCCATTGATTTTGGATGGCTTCATTAAGTAAATAAACACTTTTAAATGTTCTCAATAATCACCTGTTCTTTATATCAAACCACTTATAACATAACTATACTCTGTTTCATTTCATCTGACGGTAAATTGAATCCCTTAACAACTGATTTATCGATAACTAACGGAAAAATAAGAAACTACTATGTCTCTGCAGCATATTAAAACCAAGTTGATATACAGTAATTAGCACCATATTTCACTACAAAATCTTCACAATAACTGAGAAATCTTGATGGGAACTTTGCAATTTTCCATCAGTTGAAAAGAAAGAGAGTATAAAACACAATATCCGCGTCTGTGAGTGAGCCTATTGTGTGTGGGGGGGGGGGGGGGGGGGGATTTGCCCTACCCTTTTATCTATATAATATTTTCGATTGTCTGTGTGTGTGTGTGTGTGTGTGTTCTTTATGCATGGCCACATTTTTTAAGCTAGAGGGTTCATACTTGGTATGCATAGTAAGGGGGTCCCTAGGCAGGTTTTATTGAACAAATAGAATTCCCCAGGGTGAAAGGGACGGAGAAAATGGGCGCGAAATAGGAAAAATCGCTTTTGGTTTAAAACAAAAATGGCCGTTTGGGGCAGAAGGAGGCCTCCGATCGAAAAGGTGTATGGAACGAAAGTTGTTCGCAGCCCCCCAAAATGGGGGTACCGATGAGGTCAGATCCAAAATCAGAGGTCATTTAGCGGCCAAAATCGAGGTCGCCGTTTAATGAGGCACAGGGAGGTCGAGGCCGGTGAATATGGTAGTAGTAGCAGTATTGTGATGATTGTCGTAGTAGTGACTGATGATGGTGATTATGGTAGTAGTAGTGGTGGTAGTAGTGATGGTGATTATGGTGATTTCCCGGGCAACGCAGGGTACCCCTGCTAGTACGATAATATACGTCCAATACAGTTGACTGTGGTGACGTAGGTGGTGAATTTGGTTTTGGGTGGATGTTTGAGGGTATTGTGGACAAACTACTCCGTGCTCTTGAAAGTATACATAGCAACCTCCTTATACGTAAATATAATATACCATAATGCGTTTATTTCCTCTAATATAGTGGCAACATATAGTTGACAGTCCTGTCTGGTAATTTATTTTTAAATATACTGCATATCCCGATTGTTAAAATTTCCACAAACTCCAGTGGTATTTCTGGTAAGTTAACTTCACGCAACCCTAAGCTGAAAGAAGAAGCATTGCCACGGGTCTCCATACATCACAAAAAGTGTCTTGTCAGAAGTGGGATTCGAACCCACGCCCGGAAGACCGGACTGCGACCTGAACGCAGCGCCTTAGACCGCTCGGCCATCCTGACATACATATTATTGCATGCACAATTACAACCAGGAAATAACAACTGTTATTCATATTTTAAAACTAGACACCGAAATTTCGTTCTGGCGGATTAAATAAACCAGAGGAAAATATAATATTAATTGTCGACGTTTATTTATTGTGAATTTGTGTTTTGTTTTTATGTGTTCATTGTTTGTTTTTGTTTTTTTTCCCTTGTTCGGGCTCTGTCTCGAATTGGCCACCCCCAGAAGAAAAACAATGGGGAATGGGCCTGAGTAAATAGATATAATATATTTATTGCTGATTAAGTGATCAAGAAAGCTTAAAATCGATAGGGACAAGCAAAAAACAAAGACGAAATACAAATATAATAATATAAAAATCCACATATGTAATCTGTCGTGGGTCCCGTGAGATGTGTTGTGTGTGTCTGGTGTTATATTACATTCCTTCCCTATACGGGGCCTCACCTTATTGTTTACAACCAACATGGACCACATTCTACACCGCCATACATATATTGTTTACAATCAACATGGACCACATTATACACCGCCATACATATATTGTTTACAACCAACATGGACCACATTATACAACGCCATACATATATTGTTTACAACCAACATGGACCACATTATACACCGCCATACATATATTGTTTACAACCAACATGGACCACATTCTACACCGCCATACATATATTGTTTACAACCAACATGGACCACATTATACACCGCCATACATATATTGTTTACAACCAACATGGACCACATTATACACCGCCATACATATATTGTTTACAACCAACATGGACCACATTATACACCGCATACATATATTGTTTACAATCAACATGGACCACATTATACACCGCCATACATATATTGTTTACAACCAACATGGACCACATTATACACCGCCATACATATATTGTTTACAACCAACATGGACCACATTATACACCGCCATACATATATTGTTTACAACCAACATGGACCACATTATACACCGCCATACATATATTGTTTACAACCAACATGGACCACATTATACACCGCCATACATATATTGTTTACAACCAACATGGACCACATTATACACCGCCATACATATATTGTTTACAACCAACATGGACCACATTATACACCGCCATACATATATTGTTTACAACCAACATGGACCACATTATACACCGCCATACATATATGTTTACAACCAACATGGACCACATTATACACCGCCATACATATATTGTTTACAACCAACATGGACTACATTATACACCGCCATACATATATTGTTTACAACCAACATGGACCACATTATACACCGCCATACATATATTGTTTACAACCAACATGGACCACATTATACACCGCCATACATATATTGTTTACAACCAACATGGACCACATTATACACCGCCATACATATATTGTTTACAACCAACATGGACCACATTATACACCGCCATACATATATTGTTTACAACCAACATGGACCACATTATACATCGCCATACATATATTGTTTACAACCAACATGGACCACATTATACATCGCCATACATATATTTAGCTCAGTGCTTTAAGGGGGGTTACCTGCTGTTTTCTCTTTCTTGGTTGTATCCATTCGGCCCCATTCAGCCTACTGTTTTAAGACATTTATCCCCATCCAGGTGTCTATTTTCTCCTGGCGAGCGATAGCTAGCCAGCATTTTATGGACAAATCCGGTTTCGCCGGAGACATTTTTCTATAGGCTAAGCAAATGTACAAATTTAGCCAGCTGTCTAACTCATTATCCAAAATATAGTAGCCCGCTATCGCTTGCCAGGTATAAATCGACACCTGGATGGAGATAAACGTCTTAAAACAGTAGGCTGAATGGGGCCAAATGGATACAACCAAGAGAGAGAAAACATGCAGGTCATCCCCCTTAATGTAGAAAGTAAATATAGCTTTACTAATTTACTAAAATACTGTAGTTTGTTCTAAAAAGGTGTATTAGTCATTCACATTAACTAATATTACAACACACTGCATTCCTAAAGGTGTATTAGTCATTCACATTAACTAATATTACAACACACTGCATTCCTAAAGGTGTATTAGTCATTCACATTAACTAATATTACAACACACTGCATTCCTAAAGGTGTATTAGTCATTCACATTAACTAATATTACAACACACTGCATTCCTAAAGGTGTATTAGTCATTCACATTAACTAATATTACAACACACTGCATTCCTAAAGGTGTATTAGTCATTCACATTAACTAATATTACAACACACTGCATTCCTAAAGGTGTATTAGTCATTCACATTAACTAATATTACAACACACTGCATTCCTAAAGGTGTATTAGTCATTCACATTAACTAATATTACAACACACTGCATTCCTAAAGGTGTATTAGTCATTCACATTAACTAATATTACAACACACTGCATTCCTAATTCAGACGCACAATAATGAGTTTCCTAATATGAATCATGGAAAAGGAAAGAAGTCATGTGGACGATACGATACTATTGTCTATTCGCTGTAAGTAGGCGAGAAATCATGACCTCTAACCTCTGTAACTCAAAAAGGGCTAGAGCAAATTGGCTGTAAATGTCCACATTTATTCCTTGACTGACTCTTCACAAAAGGTAGAAATATTAGCTCGATTACTCTAGTCGGTTTTTGAGTTACCGAGGTTTGAGGTCATGATTTCTGGCGTACTTACAGCGAACAGACTATAATCCGCCTATCATAGCGTTACCTAACCTAATTGATTATACCGTTAGGTATATCTGTATTAAGGGGGGTCACCTGCTTTTTTTTATCATTCTCTCTTTTTCTCTCTTGCTCTGGCTTGTATCCATTCGGCCCCATTCAGCCAACTGTTTTAAGACGTTTATCCCCATCCAGGTGTCGATTTCTTCCTGGCGAGCGATAGCGAGCCAGCATTGTATGGATTTCAGTTATATTTAGACAATTTCTTGAAGCTTAGGAAAGAAATATTGTAGTTATAAGGATTCATTAAGATTGTCTGTAGCCTTTTAGTAGGTATACATCCTTCCTAAGCTGAATAAAACCGTCTAATAGTTGCCAGACTATAATGACAAGAACGTCACCTGTGCTGGATGGGTTAAGGGGAGGTTTTTAGTTTGCTCCCTAAAACTTCCATCAAGCTTAAAATTACACCCCCTAGACCCCCTTTCAAGATAAATGTGTATATTTTTCGGTAGAAAAATATCCCGGCCGAAGGCCGGTTCTTCCTATATTACAGGCTCGCTATCGCTCGCCAGGATAAAATTGACACCTAAATGGCACGAAAGGTCTTAAAATTGACAAAAATGGGGCGAAAATTCTTAAAATCGTCAAACTAATGGGGCGAATGTAGTAAAATCTCAAAAGCAATGGGTTAAACATGAGGGAGAAAGGGGGCCAGATAAAATCCCTCAAGTTAAAATCTCCCCTTAAGTGCATATAAAATAACATGCATATAATTATGAGCTTACATGGACAAAAATGCGCAATATATATATATATATATATAATAGGTCCACAATCGTATATAATATATGAAAATACAAACTAACCCGGCTTAGTTGCAGAAAATAAGACCTGCTGTACAGGGCTACATTCCCCGTATTAGTATGGAATTCGCAGGCGATTTACTGTATGCTAGAATGCAGCGAATGTCGAAAAATAAGTGAAACTGGGAATTCAATTAAGTTAACTCATCGCGGACACAGGAGGTTGGTGGTATATACCTGTGTGTCTGTGTGTGTGTGTGTGTGTGTGTGTGTGTGTGTGTGTGTGTGTATTTATTTATTTGAATTTACCTATTTGTAGTATACAGGAGTTGAGCTTTTTAGGCTCGTATTGTCCCGCTTCCTGTGTGTGTGTGTGTGTGTGTGTGTGTGTGTGTGTGTGTGTGTTATTCACTCACTTGTTCGTCAAGGGGAATCCACGCAATGCGAGCTAAGCTCATTATTATCGCGCCTCCTTAACTGGGAATGTATTGCGTGAAATGCATGTTAAATGTTTATGTATCGTTGGAATGGCTGTGGATGTGTGTGTAGTCTGTATTTTAGCCAATTGGCGACATTTGGAAACGAAGGCTTAGGGTTAATCTGTATGGTACCATTCTCACTACGGTACCAGTCTCACCCGAAGGCTTAGGTTGACCAGTAGCTTAGGTTGACCAGTACGATACCCATCTCACCTTGTAACCGATCACCAACCCCAGATGGGACGTCACAACTTCGTCCACTTATACCAGGTTCCTATTTATACTGCTAGGTGAACAGAGGCTACACCGTTAAGAGACTTGCCCAAATGTCTCTTCCCCGCCCGGGTCTCGAACTCGGGACCTTCTGGTTGTGAGCCAGACGCGCTATCCGTTACGCCACGGGGAGGTGTGTGTGTGTGTGTGTGTGTGTGTGTGTGTGTGTGTGTATGTGTGTGTGTGTGTGTGTGTGTGTGTTTGTTTGTTGGAGGAAGAAATCAAATTGGCATATTATAAATAAAGATAGGTGGCTGGATGGGAATACAGAAGATACATCGAATCGACAATTATACACTAGGAGATACATAAATATAAATATATACAGCAATAGATAAAAGAAAATATTCATACAAAATATGATAAATGGGTGCTGGGTAAAGAGGTGAATGGGAAACTAGCTAGCCAAAGAAAACGAATATTCAAACAGAGAGAGAGAGAGAGAGAGAGAGAGAGAGAGAGAGAGAGAGAGAGAGAGAGAGAGAGAGAGAGAGAGAGAGAGAGAGAGAGGTAGGTAGCAAATGAATCAGCCGACGCTTTTAGTTGTCAACAATTCTATTTCCTCTCGCTCTCCACTGCCATCAGTAGTGGGAGGGGCATCACTAATACACTTACTGAGGTACACACACACACACACACACACACACACACACACACACACACACACACACACACACACACACTCACATACACACACACACATACTAACAGCAAAGTATTATGATTCACTACAATCCAAAAATACATAACCTTGTCAATAAAACACTTCATGTAAACACAATTCACTGGCACATGTACAGTACAATACACATATTATTACACAAAAACACATAGTATTTCAGCAAAATCAACACTAAATCAATGAAGCAATACGCACACACACATATTTACAGATACATATAATCAGTAATCTTACACACACAAAAACGCATATCACTTCAACACAATCCACACTCCAACAAGATAAAAACACACACACACACACACACACACACACACACACACACACACACACACACACCACACCCAACCTATATAACCGATATGAAGCTTCCACATCCGAGGACACGTCTACCCACGTGTACAATCCTCATCCCTCACTCACTCATTCACATATCCTCCATCATTCATATAGTGCCTGGTATTCATATCCTCCATCATTCATATAGTGCCTGGTATTCATATCCTCCATCATTCATATAGTGCCTGGTATTCATATCCTCCATCATTCATATAGTGCCTGGTATTCATATCCTCCATCATTCATATAGTGCCTGGTATTCATATCCTCCATCATTCATATAGTGCCTGGTATTCATATCCTCCATCATTCATATAGTGCCTGGTATTCATATCCTCCATCATTCATATAGTGCCTGGTATTCATATAGTAATTCACATACTCACCCTCACTATATTTCCCTGTCGTGTTTCACATTCACTCACTCTTACATATCCGATTTTCTCTCCCTCTGCGTGTGTGTTTATTTTTATTATGTGGATGAGGGAGCCAAAAGGCAAAACTGCCTGTGCCGAGTGCCTCCCCCAGAGTTGAAAGAATGACAAGGCCAAGGAATGTGCGAGCCAAAATGTCTGGACACACGGAGCTTGAAGCAATCTAAGTCATAGGACGAGAGAAAGACTGATTCAGGGAGAGAGTTCCAGAGCTCAGCTGTTGAATAGAAGAAAGGCTGGGAGTATAGTTTCACTCTTGGGTTGGAGAGTTGCACAGAGTAGGGGTGGGATTGTGTTGCAAGACAGGTGTTATGTACCCTACGTAGAGGAGGTGGTATACACTGAGAGAGCTCTGAGGAACACTGATTATTGTAGTAGCAATAGAATAGCAAGAGAGATGCAACATTGGGGCGAAGAGAGAGAGAGACTGAATAGAATCGGTGAGTGGACGTGAGTTAATGAGACGAAATACTTTCTTTTCTACTTTGTCTTGAAGTGCTGTGTGTGAGGATCTTCCCCACAAATGTGAACAATACTCAATACAAGGAGGCACTGTGACCCTGTACAGAGCAAGAAGCTGCGCAGAGGTAAAGAACCCCCTGAAGCACCGAGAATACTGAGAGAAGATGAAGGGTTAATTTTTGTGTATTGTTGAAGTATATGGGTAGATAACTGGAGAAATTGGGTTTTGGAAACACTGAAAGCAACAAGATTTTCTCTGCCCCAATTGGAAATGGTTGATAGGTGAGAAGATAAGTGTTCTATGGCTTCATCATGTGAGTTTTTGAGTGATTGCTTGGTGGGGCATTCTGGAATACTAGTAGAATAGTGTATAGTATAGTCGTCAGCATATGGATAGATAGGACTGGAGGTACAGTTGAGAGGATCATTTATGAATATTAGAAAGATAATTGGAGATAGGACAGAACCCTGAAGAACATCGGAGTTGAGATGATGAGGAAGTGAACGATGGCCGTTCACAACCGCAGCTATGGGACTGCCAGAAAGGAAATAATGAGATAAAGGCACAGATGGAGGGATAGAAACCGAAGAATTGTAATTTAGACATTAAAAAATGTGTGCCAGGCTCTATCGAAGGCGTTCGATATATCTAGCACAATAGAAAAGGTCTCTCCGAGTCCCGAAAGGAGGATGGCCAAGAGTTAGTAAGATATGAAAGAAGCTAAGGAAGCCATACTGTGTGTGTGTGTGTGTGTGTGTGTGTGTGTGTGTGTGTGTGTGTGTGTGTGTGTGTGTGTGTCAGGACCATCGGGGGCTATCACCACATCACAGACAGTAAACTCACAGCGACTCATTAGCAACTAGACGTGTGTGATGTGTGCGCGTGTAAATAACAATAATCATCAACATTGGTTTATTTCGATCCGGCAGCCAATGAGGCTGAAAATACACAATTCCTTAACCACTTATCGGAACTGGCGTTCTGAGAGTGAGGGTCCGATTCTAGGGGGTGAGACGGGGAAGCACAGGGGCGAAGCGGCTTCAGAGATGGGGCTGCTTCGATCCGTAAATGGGTGCTTCGCATGTCTCACTCCCTAGACTGGAACAAGATCTCACAGGCTTCATCGTGTTGAGCGTTAGAATATACAGGCCCTCAGCCTATGCCCGAGAGGGAGTAGTTGGAATATAGAAAGAATATAAAAGAAAGTAATTAATAGGTTGACTTTGATTGCCGCAAGAGAACCTACATACACTCAGAAGAGGTAGGATGTGGGCAGGTGGAACCCAGAGGTGTCTCATGGTGTCTCATCCATACCCAACCTCCACAGCCAGGAAGAAAGTTTTTGATAGAAACCTCATCTGCAGGTAGCTGAGATCAAACCCGAGCTACCAGGGCCAAGTAACAAGAGTACAATGACTCACTGTCCTCGGCCACTGTAGCAGTGTGAGTGTGTGTGTGTGTGTGTGTGTCTAGAGTGAGTCTGTATGTAGGGACCATCGGGGACTATCGCCACATCACAGACAGTAAACTCACAGGGACTCATTAGCAACTAGACGGGGCGGGGCGGCGGCTTCATCAATTAAAAAAAATAAAAATAAGTAAATCTTAGATTTATATAAGAAAGCATTGGTACCGGCTTTGTGGGCCAAATATAGAGGTTGATTTGAATTAGAGATCCAGGAGAGTTATTTATTGTATTTATTTACAGCACTATTATCATCAAAATCAGTATCATCGTGTTCATCATCAATATCAGTATTATTATTATTGTTATTATTATTATTATTATTATTATTATTATTTCAAAGATAGGAATGCCGGGTCAAACAAAAATTAAGAAGTGACCTGTAGTTTATTCTTCTTACATTGTCCCTTTCCGAATGCGAATACTGCACGAATTGTCTTTATATATATATATATATATATATATATATATATATATATATATATAAAAATACATACTAGTACATACTAGTACATATACAATTATTGGTATTTCTGGTATTGTTGCAATTGGTCTATTTGCTATTGAAACGGATACTCTTTAATTTATTTATCACTTTGCTTAGACAAATAAGAAATCGTTATCAAAAGTAGTAAAATAGTTTTGCTGATATATATAACTAGATATACAGATAAATCCTATTATAGACCTGACAAGCTATAACCATGTCAGTTGTATTTCAATCCGGATGCTTGTTTGAAATATGTATCTATCTATCTATCTATTGCCCGACGCCGTATCCCCGAAGGGGTGGCCACGAACGAACCGCCTCCATGCGCCTCTGTCCCCAGCCAGTCGACGCCCCTCCCCCCAACCAGCACCGCCTTCGTTCATATACTTCCTTACTCCATCCTTCCACCTCTCCTTCGGTCTACCTCTCCCTCTCTGTCCCTCCACCTCGCTCTCGTACACCCTCTTAGTCATTCTCTCGCTTTCCATACGTTCCATATGGCCGAACCATCTCAAGTTGTTCCTTTTCACACTTTCCAGCACATCTACCTCCACACCACACCTCCTTACTTCTTCATTAGTCTGTCTATCCCTCCATGTAACTCCGCACGCACTTCTTAAGTAATTAATTTCCACTGCTCTCACTCTTGGTCTGAGTCTCTCAACCAACGTCCATGTTTCACTTCTGTAAGTCAGTGTCGGGATTACCACACTGTCATGCAAGGACTTCTTCACTTCCATTCTGACCACCCTATTTCTTGTTACTGCTTTCAGCGTTCCTACAACCCTCTTCCCCTGTTGTACCCTCTCCCGCACTTCTTCATCCATAGTCCCATCTTTACTCAACACACTGCCCAGATATGTATCATCCAAGCATAAACTTAAAGGTATTGAACAAATATTTTCCCTTTACAATTATATAACAAGTTTGAAATAAAACAAATCCGATGTAGTAGTAATGTAGGCTATGCGATACTACTCTCATTAGGTTTATATATACTGTGATATCAGGACATATTATTAATTATCCCCAAAAGTGTTCAGATCCAAACACATACAAAATGTATGCTTAGTTTGTACAAACCTATTTTTTTCGTTGGCAAATATCCATATACTCATGCTTTCAAAATATTATGTATTTTGACAAATACTATTTTTATAATGCCATATTTCATAATTATTACCGTACAATCAGGCTTAGACACAACTGAACAAATATCTTGCCTCAGTTCCATTTTTTTTTTTTTTTTTTTTTTTTTTTTTTACGGGCGCACAAAAATGACTAAAAATATATAACTATTACTACTACTACAACAACAACAACAACTACTACTACTACTACTAATAATAATAATAACAATAATAATAATAATACAAATAATAATAAACCCGGTATATACTGTAAATAACCATATATATACAGTATATATAAAACACATATATATATATATAACAATATTATATACTGTGTGTATATATATATATATATATATATATATATATATATTGTGTGTGTGTGTGTGTGTGAGAAAACCCTGCCAGATACCCACAATTGCGCTTGACCTAATCTATATTCGTGATAGACTGAAGATACATCTATACATTGCATTTACGGACATTTATAGCTACCTACGTATAAGGATAAGGATAGGAGGATGGAAATGAAGACGATACGGACCCCCCATGATAGTGCGCTCTCTCTCTCTCTCTCTCTCTCTCAAAATAGGAAGGTGGTGAAGACAATGATATAAATGTGATGTAAATTACGTGTGTGTATACTGTAGTGTGCGTGTGCATGTGTGTGTGTGTGTGTGTGTGTGTGTGTGTGTGTGTCCACCGTATATTTTAATCACAACCTTCTACCAAGATCCAATGGATGTTGCCTCCTACAAGGAAAATAAGAGAATGAGTAAGGGTGAGGAATGGCTTTGTTGATTTGGGTTAACTTGAAGCTAACGACAATAAGATAACGATTAGCAGTTGACATAATATCAACAAACTACATATTAAATGTATATTCTACCTAACAGTTGAACCTTTTAATTGGGCAAACTGACATAATTTTAAACAAGCCCATTGAGTGAACTTTTATATTCCATAAGTGTTCGTCCAACAAATCCTTTACAATATTTTGCATATCCTCTCTGTCTGTCAGTCTGTTTGTTTGTTCACCCTACTTGCAGACAATTACAGGCTCTCATGTTAAACTGACGCTCAACGATTTCTTATGATCATGATAGATGGCTAAAAATAGGGTGTAATGACCATCACAAATTTAGGGTAATCCTAAATTCCTACCATTTCTACCCATTTCTACCTCTTGACATTTGATGGCCTCGATGGGCAAGAGTAAGTTTTAGGATGTGTTCGATGAGCCAAGTGCCACATATCAAGTTACCACATAACTCAAACACAGTGTCTGCAACTGGGAGCTCGGCCTACTTTCAAGACACAGTATATCACTGTGATAATGGCATGGATACGACCCCAAGGATAAAGGGGTAACCTTATAACAGTTAAATCAACCCCATGGATATAGACCGCCGAATTGTCCCTCAGAATTCCTAGATAAATATTATCTTTTAGATTTCACGATCGATGCCTTGTTAAGCTTTGAATGGAGATTTATTAACTAAAATCAAGGAAATGTTTAATCAATAGGATAATACCATCTAGTGGCAATAGAATGTGCCGTCGTTAGAATGATGACTATTTAGCTGAATTTACAGAAACACCACAATATTACCAACACCAACAAGGAAGCGACGGGCACCACTGATAGTGACTAATAAATAAAGAACAAATTTAGCGGATACACGAAATTACATAAAGCAACATTAACTAAATCAAGAGAAGGTGATCAAACGAAGTTAAGGGGGTAGTGCTTGGTTTTTGGTCTATATATACGGTATATATATTTATTCTATCTATCTATCTATATGCTCAGGCCCAATCCCCATTTTGGGGGTAGCCGACTCAAGACAGAGCAAGAACAGGGAAAACACAAAAACAACATAAAACAAAAAATAAACACAGATAAAAAACACAAACTCACACACATCCAGGTTACCCAGGAGAAGACCCAGAGACCAGGGTTACCAAGGTCGCTCCAGCACTCCCCCGGCCCCTGACCACCCGGAGAGGTTCCGATCTCGGCAGGCAGACATGCAGCGGAGCCAAAGCCACAAGCCCTCCCACCACACTTCCACATTAATATATTTATTAATATATGTTTTGGTTTCCTCCCTAGACCTCCATTAAGCTTTAAAAAAAACACCCCATAGACCTCCTTTCAAGATAAATTTGTAAATTTTTCGGTAGAAAAAATTCCCGGCCAAAGGCCGGTTCCTTCTAAAACAAGAGGCTCGCTGTCGCTCGCCAGGAAAAAATCGACACCTAAAGGGCTAAAGGGCACGAAAGGTCTTAATATTGACAACGAAATGAGGCGAAAGGTCTCAAAATCGCCAAACTTACAGAACGAACGTCTTAAAACCTCAAAACAAATATGCTAAACATGAGGGAGAAGGGGATCCAGAAAAAGCGAGTACTACCCTCTTAAACCGGTATTACAGGAGCGCTTTTAACCACAACTTGATTTGTTAACCCTGGTCTGACTAGGGCTGGACAGTTTATGGGGTGATCCGTTAATAAGGCTGTCAACTAAATTAATCTCTCTAGTGCAAAATATCCAATTTATATAGCCGGAATATGTTGACCATCGAACATTAAGGGAGCCCACCTCGCTTTTTTCTCTTTCTCTCCCTCTCTCTTTGGCTTGTATCCATTCGGCCCCATTCAGCCTACTGGTTTAAGACGTTTACCCACATCCAGGTGTCAATATTTTCTTGGCGAGCGGTAGCGAGCCAGTATATATATATTTTTGTTTTGACAGCAAGCTCAATTTGTACATTTTTCGATAGAAAAATTTCTCCGACGAAGCCGGTTTTCTCCATACAATTCAGGCTCGCTATCGCTCGCCAGGAAGAAATCGACACCTGGATAGGGATAAACGTCTTAAAACAGTTGGCTGAATGGGGCCAAATGGACACAAACCAGGGAAAAAGCGAAAAGGAGAGAAAGAT
Source organism: Paralithodes platypus (assembly GCA_032716605.1). Lineage (NCBI taxonomy): Eukaryota > Metazoa > Arthropoda > Malacostraca > Decapoda > Lithodidae > Paralithodes > Paralithodes platypus. The sequence continues at coordinate 38,123,117 of CM064498.1, read as the reverse complement.
AAAAAAAAAGCCAGTGACCCCCCTTAAGGACAACAGCTTCCTTAACCCCTTCAGCACAATGATGCCTTTTTGACCTTTTAATGTGACCAAAATCATACGAAGTTCAGCAGTTTAATAATGTCCCACGTTATTCAGCAGGTTTATTGAGATCGTACTTACCCCTTAGAATCCTAAAGGTAGATTATAAGGCAAAGCAAATGGTCTAATGGTAACCAGGATAAGATACAAATAAAATACGCCATAGTGCTGAAGGAGTTCAGGGGGGTGACCTGCTTTTTTTCTCTCCTCTTTTCTCTTTCTCTGGCTTGTATCCATACGGCCCCATTCAGCCTACTGTTTTATGACATTTATCCCCATCCCAGTTGTCAATATTTTCCTGGTGAGCGGTAGCAAGCCAGCATATATATATATATATATATTTGTTTTGACAGCAAGCTAAATTTTTACATTTTTCGATAGAAAAATTTCTACGGCGAAGCCGAATTTCTCCATACAATGCTGGCTCGCTATCACTCGCCAGGAAGAAATCGACACCTGGATGGGGATAAACGTCTTAAAACAGTTGGCTGAATGTCGAATGGATACAAGCCAGAGAAAGAGAGAAAAGGAGAGAAAGATAAAATAAAAGACGGTGACCCCCCTTAAGCACCCTATAGAAAGAGATATTGGCCAACCTCTCACTTGGCACTCAGCTAATATGTCAATACCAATAGCAAACACTCGGCAATACTTGTACAAGGCTTACACTGTAGTTTGGTCATTGGTTCTAAATTCTACACAATCAAAAATATAATATTAAGGGGACAGTGGTTATTTTGGGGTCGATTTATATATACTGTATATATTCATCTATTTTCTAGTTTCCTCCCTATACCTCCATCAAACTTAAAACAAAAATCCATTAGATCCCCCTACGAGATTAATTTGTATATTTTTCGGTAGAAAAATGTAACGGCCAAAGGGCGGTTCCTTCACTATTACACGCTCGCTATCGCTTGCCAGGAAAAAAAATATACAACTAAAGGGCACCAAAGGTCTAAATATTGACAAAAAAAAATGGGTCGAAAAGTATTAAAATCGACAAACTAATGGGGCAAACGTCTTAAAAGCTCAAGGCTAACGGGGATAAGCATGAGGAAGAAAGGGGACCATAAAAACGGTCCATCTCCCCTTAACCCATACTGTACCAGGGACGTCGTTTATATCATATTCTGGCAACTATTATAGACGATTTCATTCATCTTAGGAAGGACCTCTAGCAATAATAAGGCTTCAGTCTATCTCAACCAACCCTTTTAACTGGTGACCGGTCAACTCAACCAGTAGACCATTTCAATCAGTAGCCCTCAACCAGTACCAAATCAACCAATACGGTTAGGTTAGGTTAGGTTAGTACTATATTTTGGCACTGGTTTGGTTGGTCTGGGTTATTTGGCACTGGTTGAGAGCTACTGGTTGAGATGACATGGAACCCTTTTAACTACCACAGATACTTCCTTAGCTGCATAACATCGTCTACATATATCTAGCATGTAACATAGCACACGTTGCTGGTACTCAAAGGGTTAATAATGGTACCACAATGGCGTCCCAATAAAGAGATGGCCGCTCTCTCTCTCTCTCCCCACCAGATCTCTCTCGTCCTCCCACACGCACCGCAGCAACTATACATCTCCCGCCACAATTAAGGGGGTGGTGCTCGCTTTTTCTGGATCCCCTTCTCCCTCATGTTTAGCATATTAGTTTTGAGATTTTAAGACGTTCGTTCCGTTAGTTTGGCGATTTTGAGACCTTTCGCCTATTTTTTGTAAATAATAAGACTTTTCGTGCCCTTTAGGTGTTGATTTTTTCCTGGCGAGCGTTAGCGAGCCTCTAATTTTAGAAGGAACCGGCCTTTGGCCGAGAAATTTTTCTACCGAAAAATGTAGAAATTTATCTTGAAAGGAGGTCTAGGGGTGTTTTTCGAAGCTTGATGGAGGTCTAGCTAGGAAACTCAAAAATAAATATATAAATAAATATATAGACCAAAAACTAAGAACTACCCCCTTAAACCTGGAATGCATTGATCGGCTCCGTGTCACAGGCCGAGGTTTACGAGGGGCAAGACGGGGAGGTGGCCTAACTGAGCTTTATCTTTATGTTTATCACCCTTATTATTATTATCATTATTATGGCTGTCTCGAGTCGGCCACTTAAAGATAAAATAAATAAATAAAACAAAAATGGGTCTGATTAAATAGATGGATATATAGATTATTATTATTATTATTATTATTATCAACTCTGCGAAGCAGAGTGGTATCGTACACACAGGTCCCGCCCGTATTCTGTGCACCACAATTCAGCTTGTCCGTCGTCGTCCGTCGTCGTCATCGTCGTCCGTCGTCGTCCGTCGTCCGTCGTCCGTCCGGAAACTCCTCCTAGACCGTTCAATGGATTTTCACCAAATTTCACAGGTATATTCATTTGGTCAATGCGAAGGTCGAAAATAAATTTTCAATTTAACTTAAAGGTTAAGGTCAAAGGTCAAGGTTAAAAATAAGGTCAGTATTTCATGTGTCTTAGTTTTTACTCAAATTTCTTAATTTTCACTATACAAGTTACTACTAACCTCGATATCCTATTGACCAAATTTTAGGTAAATATTCTGAAGGGTAAGGTCAAAGGTCAAAATATTTGTTTTACTAGTATTTCTTATATTAACTGTTAGATTCTCACTAAACTTACCATGTATATTCGGAATACTTAGGGCAAGGTCATACAAGAAGCTAAACAATTCCATATGAAAGGTCAAGTTCACAGATCAAGGTCAAATAAGAGGTCAATATGCTAATTTCATTACTTTGCATGCAAACTTCACAAAATTTGGCAATATAGTTACACTTTAAATGAAAAGGGAAATAATACATTTTGAGACATATCATGAAGGTCAAGGTCAAGGTCAAAGGTCAAGGTCAACTACTCTATAAATACATATGAAACTAACTGATGGGTTTTAATGAAATTAGTCATGCTTATTTGATTTTCCTAGGCAATTTCAATGAAAACTATGTTTTACTCTTACATAAAGATCAAGGTCACAGGTCATGGTGAAAGGTCAACTTATACAATTTATTTTTAGTTTTTATTCAAATGTCTTAATTTTCAGTTTACAAGTTACTGGTAACATTGACATCGTATTTCACAAATTTTAGATAATCATTCTAAAGGGTAAGGTCAAAGTTCAAGGTCAAAGGTCAAAATAGTATTTTTACTAGTATTTCTCATACTAACTGTTAGATTATCACTAGGCTTACCATGTATATTCGGAATACCTAGGCCATGGTCATACAATAAACTATTCTATTCCATATGAAAGGTCAAGGTCAAATAAAAGGTCAATATGCTATTTTCTTTACTTTTCCTACAAACTTCACAAAATTTGGTGAGATAGCTGCACTTTAAGTGAAAAGGAAATTAATAAATGTTGAGACATATAAAGGTCAAGATAAAGGTCAAAGGTCAAGGTCAACTATTCTCTTAATATATATGAAACTAACTGATGTGTTTTAATGAAATAAGGCATGCGTATTTGATGTGCATGGGCAATGTCAATGCAAACAAAAATAAACTACATAAAAGTCACAGGTCAAGGTGAAAGGTCAACTTTTATTATTTATTAAAAAAGATTACTCAAATATTAGAAAACTGGCTGTGTTATGGCTTATTACTTAAATATGGCCTAATATATATAAAATTTCACATAAATATTGTAATGGTTAAGGTCAGAGGTCAAGGTCAAGATAAGAGTATTTGTCATTTTCCCTAAACTCCTCCTTGACTGTTTAATGTATTGTCATAAAATTATACAGGCAAATTCAGTTGGTCAATGCGACGACCATCCAAATGTATGTATTTTACTTTTAGTCAAAGGTCAAAGGTCAAGGTCACAGTATATGATCACTATTTGTAATCAATAAGTTTTTGTACGAATTAGGCTACACCATATTCATAATGCTAGTTAATACGAACATTGCTGTTAAGCTAACTAAATCCTTGATAAGAAATTCTAATGTCGAAGGTCAAAGGTCAAGGTTGAAGGTCGATATATGATTTTTACTAGTATTTCTTATTTAATGTAGGATTCTCATTAGGCATATCATGCATATTCGGAATGCCTAGAGCAAGGTCATACAAGAATAAGCATAATTCCATTTGATAGGTCAAGTTCACAGGTCAACGTCATATATAAAGTCAATATGCTAATTTCTTTACTATTCATGTAAACTTCACAACATTCGTTGAGACAGTTGTGCATTAAGGGAAAATTAAAATGTTAAATTTTCAGACATCATGAAGGTCAAGATGAATGTCAAAGGTCAAGATCAACTATTCCTTTAATACTTCTGAAACTAACTGATGATCTTTAATGAAATTTGACACTTATTTGATATTCTAGTTACATCAAAGCAAACAAAAATATAATTCTACATAAAGGTCAAGGTCACAGGCCAAGGTCATAAGTTAACATTCATCATAAAATAAATCAATTTTCGATAAGCTGACGACTGTTAGTTGCATTTTACTTAAATCACATATAATTAAATCATATATATATATATATATATATATAATTACTTAGGTTAAAGGTCAAGGTAAAAGAACAAAAGAAAAGTGTTGATAATTGTCTTTAAACTCTTCCTAGACTGTTTAACCCTTTGTGTACCGGTGACGTCTTTTTCATTGTATTCTAGCTATAATTAGACGATTTTGTGGAGCTTATGAAGGATCTGTAGTAGTGAAAAGGGTTAAGATAGTTTAAAGCCTACTACTTTTATGGAGGTCCTTCATAAACTAAATAAAATCGTCTTAGTATCCAGTATGAAATGAAACCGACAGAACTGTACTGAACGGGTTACGTATCGTCACCAAATGTTGCTGTCAAATTTGGTTGGTCAATGCAACGATTGTCCATTTTGTTTTCTTTGTTATTCAAAGGTCAAGGTGAATGGTAAAGGTCACAGATTATGGTCACTATTTCTTTCTTATATATATATATATATATACTGTATATACTGTATATAAACCTATTTTACCTAAGAGATTCAATACTACTTGCAGAATTATAGGTCGCAGAGTTGCGTATGCATTTTTGTTTTATTTTATTTTTTGGTAATGCGAAAACTGCACACCTACTTTATTATTATCATGTATCTGTATCATTATCATCACCATCCTCATCACTGCCATTCGAAAGTCACCACCATCACCAACCTAATAATCACCGTCATCACCATCCTTAATAATCACAATCACCACAGCAACCACCATCAAAATATCATCATCATCATCACCACCACCATCACCATCATTAATAATCACCAACATCACCATCACCACCATCATCACCAACACCACCACCATCGTGTTTTTTTTTCCACAATGTTTTCGATTGTGTGTATAGATGCAAGGCCATGTAAAAGTCACTCCAACTCCCACTTCATCTCCGGTTTCACATCGGTCATTTATACGAACCACTGCTAGCAACTGTGCATTACTAAATCTAAAGACACTATCAAACTCGGAATTAAGGGGAGATGGGCCGTTTTTCTGGTCCCCTTTCTTCCTAATGTTTATCCCCATTAGTTTTCAGATTATAAGACGTTTGGCCCATTAGTTTGGCGATTTGAAGACATTTCGCCCCATTACTTTGTCAATATTAAGACTTTTCGTGGCATTTAGGTGTCGATTTTTTCCTGGCGAGCGTAAGCGAGCCTGTAATTTAAGAGAAACCGGCCTTCGGGCCGGGACATTTATTTATCTTGAAGGAGGATTTTGGGCGGTTGTTTTTTAAGCTTGATGAAGGTCTAGGGAGGAAACTAATAAGATAATAACAAAATATACATAAATGAGCTAATAAATACGGCCATCCCCCCTTAATTGGTGGGTTCCGTGTCACAGCCCAAGGTTTACGAGGCGATCCTGGTGTATAAGTCGGGTAGGTGATGTATAGACGATCGGTCGGTGTGCTTTCATTATTATCATCACCGACATCATCATCAGCAGCAACAGTATCATATCATCACTATCATCATTATCGTCATCATACTCATATCATCAGCAACATCACACTCACCATCATTATCATCATCAATATCCTCAGCTCATCAGTAACATCACAATCATCATTATCATCATCAATATCCTCATATCATCATCAACATCACACTCACCATCATCATTATTAACTCATCAACAACATCACAATCACCATCATCATCATCTTATCAGCAACATCACAATCATCATCACCAACATCAATATCCTCATATCATCAGCAACATCACAATCACCATCATCATCATCTTATCAGCAACATCACAATCATCATCACCAACATCAATATCCTCATATCATCAGCAACATCACAATCAACATCATCATCATCATTATCCTCATCTCATCAGTAACATCACAATCAACATCATCATCAATAACCTAATCGAATCAGTAACATCACACTCACCATTATCATCAATATCCTCATCTCATCAGCAACATCACAATCAACATAATCAACATCATCTCATCAGCAACATCACAATCACCATCATCATCATCATTATCCTCATCTTATCAGCAACATCACAATCACCATCATCATCATCATTATCCTCATCTTATCAGCAACTTCACAATTACCATCATCATCATCATCTCATCAGTAACACCACACCCACCATCATCATCATCATCACCATCACCCTCATCATATACAGTATAGCGTTAAATAATTGGATCTCTGAAGGCAACTGTACCCAGATATCCCGCCTGTACAATTAAGGGGAGATGGGGCGTTTTTATGGTCCTCCTTCTTCTTCATGTTTAGCCCCATTAGTTTTCAGGTTTGTAGACGTTTGCCCCATTAGTTTGTCGATTTTAAGACCTTCCGCCCTATTACCTTGTCAATATTAAGACCTTTCGTGAGCCTGTAATTTCGGAAGAATCGGCCTTCGGCGGGGACACTTTTTCTTCCGAAAAATGTACAAATTAATCTAGAAGGGGGATCTAATGGATGTTTTTTTGTTTTTTTAAGTTTGATGGAGGTCTAGGGAGGAAACTAGAAAAACAATTTATATATGAACAAATCGACCAAAACTTGAACCATCCCCCCTTAAACCCGGCATATATTGATAGTGATAGATTTACTGGAAGCCACAGGCGTAGTATAATACTTGGGCCAGATTCTGAATTCACACGAATCGGTACCATCCAAAGGGGTCAACATTTACGCATTATCTCCTATATACGGCCATTTAGTGATGTGTGAACTCCATTACCATGGCTATAATACTGAAATAACATCTCCACAACAATAAGGAAGCGGCCATGTAGCTTCTACTTGTAGGTAAAAACCTTATCTGACGGTACCCATGTTGACCCTGGCCCATGGACGCATTGTGGTGTATACAATACAAGATACAGACGGTCGATGTATCTCATCCATAGAAATTAACCTAGATTTACCCATTGAAAAAAATATTGAATAGCATCATTGGTTATGATGGAAGAGAGAGAGAGAGAGAGAGAGAGAGAGAGAGAGAGAGAGAGAGACTGATAAAAGCACAACAGTCTACCATTGATTTATTGAGACTTGTTCTTGTGTGTCGTGTATCACAGGTACTGGAGTTGTAATTTAAGAGCAATTAACTTGATATAAGGAGTATCTATCACTACCAATGGATAAATCAAATGACAGAGTGGAAGCCTTGGTCTGTATTGAGAGGATGGAGTAGACAGAGAAGGGGGCGGTGGGGTTTACAGATACGGGTTATTGCGGATATTGGTTCCAGTCACGTGATAAATGGCTTGAAATGATGCACAGGAGCTTACTGAGCCCAATTTAATATTTACATTGCAATATGATGATTTTCAAGATAGAAACAGTAAGGATTATTAATTATATCAATCTGCACGCCAATACTTGGATGATCAATATAGGCTGATCTCTGGTATATTCTTCTCTGAGTACTCTGAACCACTACCTACTACTACCTATCACTTTCTGCAACATTCACAGCCTTGCCTCCAACTTCCTCTCTGTTGAACACCACTGAAACCCAATTGTCTAAGGCAACAGATAGCAAACCCTTCTCTGTACCCTCTTACTATCTTTACCTTCAAAACAAAGCCATAGGTGGATGTTGTGTGTATGCAACAATCTTACTTGCACTCGTGTTCCCAACTTTGACTCTTCTAAATGCTCAACTCTCTGGCTTAAGCCTTTCACGCACGTGTGGACGCCAGGGTTGCCGATTAGCAATCGAAAATAGAGTTATCTCAATCTTATAATTACCTCTCCAAAATTAGATTTCTGCCCACAGCTAGCTCAAAAACAACTGCAGAGGTTGAAGTAAATAAACTAAAGGTATCTTAACACCCCTGATGGTCACAAAGGCTTTAAAGTATCCCAGAGTAGGCTCAAATGGCGTCCTGTGCGTGAAAGGGTGCTATCTTGTCACTCTCTCACTAAATATATCTGTACTGTATATTTTCCCTCTAATTCTACTGACTATCCAAAATTATTTGACTATCTTACTTCTAAAGTGGAACACATTCTATCCATGTCTCCCTTCTCTGAAATCTCCATCTTGGGTAATTTCAATGTTCACCACCACCAATGGCTCTCCTCTCATTTCACTGACCAACCTGGTGAACAAGCCTACATCTTTTCTATCCTAAATGACCTAGAGAAGTTAGTTCAGCACCCCACCCGTATCCCGGACCGCCCTGAAGATCGGTCCAACATCATTGACCTATTTCTAACTTCTAATCCTTCTGCTTACACTGTCAATCTATTCTCTCTGTTTGGCTCCTTCGATATTGTGATCTCAATTAGAAAGACCATATTACCACCCTTGCTAAAACAGCTTCCCAAAGGTTGGGTGTGCTCAACCGCTTCCGGGGGTTCTGTATCCAGGCACAGTTTCTTGCTCTGTACGGGGGCACAGTGCCTCAATGTGTTGAGTATTGTTCGCATGTGTGGGGTGGATCCTCTCACACAGCACTTCTTGACAATATACGAAAGAAAGCCTTTCATCTCATTAACTCACGTCCTCACTGACTCTTTGCAATCTCTCTCTCTTCGCCGCAATGTTGCATCTCTCTCGCTATTCTACTGCTATTACAATAATCAGTGTTCCTCAGAGCTCTCTCAGTGTATACCACCTCCTCTACGTGGAGTACGTAGCACCCGTCTTGCAACACAGTCCCACCGCTACTCTGTGCAACTCTCCAATCCAAGAGTGAAATGATATTTCCCATCTTTCTTCTATTCAACAGCTAAGCTCTGGAACTCTCTCCCTGAATCCATCTTCCCTCATCCTAAGACTTAAATCGCTTCAAACTCTGTGTGTCCAGGCATTTTGGCTCGAGCATTCCTTGATTTTGGCCCAGTCACTCTTTCAATTCTGGGGGATGCACTTGTCACAGGCAGTTCTGCCTTTTGTCTCCCTCATCCACATAGAAAAAATAAAAAAGTAAACTTATCTCTGTTACCTGTCCTATCTCTCCAGTACGGCCTTCTGACCCCCACAGCCCGTGACTCTTGTGGCATTTTGGCACTGCCGACTGGGAGGCTCTTCGGCAGTACTTCTTAAATTTTCCTGGAATAATTTTTGCTTCCCTCAGAGAGTGCCGAATGTATTACTGAGGTAATCCTCTCAGGGCGTGGAAGCATACATTCTATTTTCATTCTCTCAAACTAACTCGCAAAAATATTGGTTTACTCACGCTTGTTCTACTGCTGTCTGCAATAAAGAGGAAGCATTCAAACGGTACCGTCGCCTTCAAATTCAAGAATCTCGTACTTCATATGTTTCGGTCTGGAATCAAGCTAATTCTGTTCTTCAACTCGCCAAAAACTGTTTCATCAATAATAAATGTTCTAAACTTTTCAACTCAACTCTTCCCAAGCTTTCTGGCATCTAGCCAAAAAACCTCTCCAACTATTTTAGTTCTTTGTCTTTGACTTCTCTTTTCCACTCTGATCGCACCAAAGCTGAACTCTTTGCTCAAACTTTCGCTGAAAACTCCACCTTGGATGATTCCGGTGTTGTTCCTCCCTGTCCACCCCCCTCTCTCCTACTTATGCCTAATATCCTAATCTCCTCTACGGATTTATTTCTGATCTCTCTGGGTTTAATACTAAGAAGGCGTCCGAACCGGATGGTGTTCCTCATATTGTACTAACAAACTGTTCTTCCATGCTGACTCCCTGCCAAGGAAAACTTTTTTGTCTCTATCTTTCCTCTAACGTCTTTCCTTCTTGCTGCTAGTTTGCTCTCGTTCAACCTGTCCCAAAGAAGGGTGACCACTCTCAACCCTCCAACTATCGTCCAATTGCTCATTTCTTGTATCTCTAAAGTTTTTGAAACCATTCTTGATTCAAAATTTATTGAGCATTTGTCTTCCCATAATTTACTTTCAGAACGCCAGTATAGTTTCCTTTAGGGCCGCTCTACTGGTGATCTTCTTTCTTGTCTTACTAACTGTTGGTCATCCTCCTTTTGGGACTTTGGTAAGATCTTTTCTATTGCTGTACATATTTTGAAAGCCTTCGATAGAGTCTGGCACAAGTCTCTATTTTCTAAACAACCCTTCTTCGATTTCTAGCCCTCCATCTGTGCCTTTATCTCCTTTCTGACCGTTCCATAGCTACAGTTGTGTACTGCCATTGCTCACTTCCTCAAGCTATCTACTTTGGTGTTCCTCAGGGTACTGTTTTGTCTCCAGTTCTGTTTCTAATAATCATTAATGATCTTTTGAACTGTACCTCTAGTCCTATCCACTCACATGATGATGACTCTACCTTACACTATTCAACTAGTTTTCCCAAACAACCCAGTATGCAATCACTCCAAAATTTATGTGATGAAGCCATAGCATGCCTATCCTCTGATCTATCAACTATCTCCGATTGGGCCATAGAAAATGTTGTAACATTCAATGCTACCAAAACCCAATTTATCCTATTTACCCGACACGATCATCCACACTACTTTCTGTTATTCTTCAACAATATACAAATCAACCCTTCATCTTCTCTCAGCATACTTGGTGTTTATTTTTCTCCTGACTTTTCTTGAAAAGATCATATTTCCACTCTTGCTAAAACAGCTTCTCAGATGTTAGGTGTACTGAACCGTTTCTGTGGGTACTTCACCCCCACACAGCTTCTTGCTCTGTATAGGGGCACATTGCGCCCATGAATCAAGTATTGCTCGCATGTGTGGGGAGGTTCCACCCATACCACACTTCTGGAAAGGGTAGTCAAAAGCATTTGCTCTCATCAACTCACATCATCTTACTATTTGTTCTCATCAACTCACATCATCTTACTATTTCATTACAATCTCTCTCTGCACTTCCGCAATATTGCATCTCCCTCACTCTTCTACCGCTATTACAATAATTAGTGTTCTTCAGAGCTTTCCCAGTGTATACTTCCTCTCTTCTGAAGAGTGGGGGGCACCAGCCTTTCAACATACTCCCACCTCTATTCTGTCTAACTCGCTAGCCCAAGAGTGATCCGATTTTCCCATTCTTTCTTTTACTCAACCAGTAGGCTTTGGAACTCTCTCCCTCAATCTGTCTTTCCCTCCTCCTATGACTTAAACTGCTTCAAGTTCCGGGTGTCCAGACATTTTGACTCTAACGTACTTTGAATTTGTCTTACTGCAACCTTTTCAACTTTATGGGAGACACTTATTTCAGGCAGCTTTGCCTTTTGTCTCCTTCACTCAGATAGAAAAAAATATATAGGGGGTATGTGTTTTTTGTGAACTTACTTATATTTGCGGGTTCTGAATATTTTAAGCAGGTATAATATATACAAGGAGTTAGTTAATATCTCAACAATAGTTAATATCTCAAAAGATCTTTGCAGCCCATTCCGGGGAGATGATTTAGGTGAAGCTTGTAGTGCACTACACTTGTTGCGGTGTGTACAGATTACAATCTACTCTCTACTTGAACTGCTCTAATGAAGAACTTTACATTTTCTGAGGGAAGTTTGTTCCCAGGTAGAACAGATTGTATATATGAAAAGTGTTCATACTGTATATGCTAGTGTTGGAAGAATGTTTTCAAATCGAACTTCCATTGAAAGTTGCGTGCTATAATCAATAGAGTCTAGTAAGTCTACATTATACATTGGGTTATAGGCTACGTGGTCAAACTCATAAGTACTTTAAAAAGCTTCAATAAGTGTGAGAGAGAGAGAGAGAGAGAGAGAGAGAGAGAGAGAAGGAAGATGGAGGGGGAGCGATGCACGCACACAGACACACACAGAGGGGAGGAGGACACGGGAAGAAAGAGCCGTGGGAAAATAGACAGACAGGAAGGAAGGAAGGAAGGAAGGAGGAAGGCTAACAGGATGGAAGGAATAAGGGTAGGAAGAATGGAGGGAGGACAGACTGGAAGGAAGGGAAGGAAAACAAGGTGCCAGGTAGAACTCCTTTTTTATCTATCTTTCTATCTATTGCCGGACGCCGTGATCCTCGAAGGGTTGGCCACGAACGAAACGGCCCCATGCACCTTCTGTCTCCAGTCAGTCGACGCCCCTCCTCCCATCCAGCACAGCCTTCACTCATATACTTTTTAACTCCATCCTTCCACCTCTCACTCGGTCTACCTCTCCCTCTCTGTTCTTCCACCTCATTCTCGTACACTCTCTTAGTCATTCTCTCGCTTCCCATACGTTCCACATGGCCGAACCATCTCAAGGTGTTCCTTTTCACACTTATTATATTCTTAATCTACGTTTCTGTACAAACCCCAACATTCTAGGGAACGTTGTGGCTAAAAACCATGCAGGAAGGAGGAATATACAATAACAGGAAGAAGACAACTACTAACATTACAAACGCTGAGGATACGAACAAAACAGTGTGGGGTAAAAACGAAAATAATACAAATGGGAGATAGAGAATAAATGATCAGCTGATTAAAAAATACCGATGATAAACTTATAATTAACCCTTTCAGTACACTGTAAAATGGAACGCTTCAGGGGGTAGTGCTCGATGTTTAGCTTACTAAATTATGTATTTATTTACATTTGAGTGTCCTCGTTAGACCTCCATCAAGAATTAAAAAAACAAAACACGCCCTAGACCCCCTTTCAAGATAAATGTGTACATTATTCGGTAGCGGTTCCTCCTAAAATAACAGGTTCTCTATCGGAAAAAACGACACCTAAATGACACGAAAGGTCTAAATACATGGGGCGAAAGGTCTTAAATCGCCAAACTAATGGAACGAACGTCATAAAATCTCAAAACTAATGGGGCTAAACATGAGGGAGAAGGGATTCAGAAACAGCGACTACCTTCCCCTTAATTGTGATAGGAATGGTACACATAAAATAGGCTAGTGGTTCATTCGTTTCATATCAGCACATGAAAGATGAAACACTTTGTATGTGTTTATTGCTCTTACAATTAGCCTAAGGGGGGATGGTTAATTTTTTGGTCGATTTTGTCATTTATTGATTAGTTTTCTAGTTTCCTCCCTAGACCTCCATCAAACTTTAAAACACATCCATTAGATCCCCCTTCTAGATTAATTTGTACATTATTCGGTAGAAAAATAGACGGTTCTTCCAAAATTACAGGCTCACTATCGTTCGCCAGGAAAACAATTGACACCTAAATAGCACGAAATATCTTAATATTGACAACGAAATGGGGCGAAAGGTCTTAAAATCGACAAGCTAACGGGGCAAACATCTAAAAAACTGAACACTAATGGGGCTAAACATGAGGGAGAAGGGGATCTATAAAAACGGCCCATCTCCCCTTAAGTGTTCATTTTATACAGTGTATTGTGATACTATTGTTCACTATATCCAGGTTAACATTTAACGATTTTACATAACTTTGAAAGGCCAATTATAAATGTATATACAAGTGACATAGTATCTCAATTTTCTCTGTATGTCCCATAGACCATACGTAAGCTTAATAAAATCGTCTATCAATAATCAAAATATAATAAACGAATGCGTCATGTTATACCGAAAGGCCAGGCAGCTTAGGGAACAACAACAACAACAACAACAACAACAACAACCGAAAGGGTTAATACAAAAGAAAGAATGAAAAAAGTGCAAAGATAAAGTAAGGAAGAAGAGAGAAGTGGAGAAGAATAAAACAGATTGGAAAGGAAGCCGTAATGAAGGTAGAATGGGAGAACGAGGAGAAGATGATGAAAGAGGAAGAGACAGAGGACGATTAGAAACATGGGAAGAGGAGACAAGGAAGATGATAGCAGAGAAGGGGGACATAGGCAAGGAGAACGAAGAAGGGAAGAGGAGAAAAGGATGATAATGAAAGAGAAGGGTGGCGTAGGTAAGGAGAACGAAGGAGGGAAGAGGAGAAAAGGATGATAATGAAAGAGAAGGGGGGCATAGGTAAGGAGAACGAAGGAGGGAAGAGGAGAAAAGGATGATAATGAAAGAGAAGGGGGGCGTAGGTAAGAAGAACGAAGGAGGGAAGAGGAGGAAATACAGATAATAGGAGAGAAGGGGGACATAGACAATAAGAACGAAGACGGGAAGAGGAGAAAGTACAGATAATAAGAGAGAAGGGGGACATAGGCAAGGAGAACGAAGAAGGGAAGAGGAGAAAAGGATGATAATGAAAGAGAAGGGGGGCATAGGGAAGGAGAACGAAGGAGGGAAGAGGAGAAAAGGAAGATAATGAAAGCGAAGGGGGACATAGACAAGGAGAACGAAGACCGGAAAAGGATGATAATGAAAGAGAAGGGGACATAGGCAAGGAGAACGAAGAAGGGAAGAGGAGAAACGGATGATAATGAAAGAAAAGGGGGACATAGGCAAGGAGAACGAAGAAGGGAAGAGGAGAAACGGATGATAATGAAAGAAAAGGGGGACATAGGCAAGGAGAAATAATACGGGAAGAGGAGAAAAGGATGATAATGAAAGCGAAGGGGGACATAGGCAAGGAGAACGAAGGAGGAAAGAGGAGAAAAATACAGATAATAAGAGAGAAAGGGGGCATAGACAAGGAGACAGAAGAAGGGAAGAGAAGAAAAGAGCATTACAAGAAAATACGAAGAGGGGAGAAGGAGAAAGACGAAGAGGAAAATAGGGAAAAGGAAGAGTGGAGAAGTGAAGATGAGAAATACAAGATAAAGGGAAGACGAGACATGGTCAATCAACGTCTTTCAAACCACTCTTATTTAAGGAGAGGCTTTTAGTTTCCTTCCAAGACCTTCATTAAGCTTTAAAAAAAAATACACTCTAGACCCCCCTTCGAGATAAATGTGTAAACTTTTCGGAAGAAAAATGTCCCAGCCGAAGGCCGATTCTTCCTAAATCACAGGCTCGCTATCGCTCGCTAGGAAAACAATGGAGACCTAATTCACATGAAAGGAGACAGAAATTTGGCCAAAAGTCTTAAAATGGTAGTGCACTTGTGGACGTATGTGTGGGGAGGAGGCTGTGGATAGCCAACACCTTCTTCCGACACAGAATGATCCACAGGTACACGTGGAAACGGATGTTGACGATGAAGGATAAGACAGTGGTGGAACGAAAGTCATTGATTGATTATGTATGTGTGGATGAACGAATGAAGAAATCTGTGATGGATGCTAGGGTGTATAGGGGTATTGGAGGGGGTCTGTCTGATCATTATGTAGTGGTAGCTAAGGTTAGGATACAAAAGAAGTGGGTGAGGAGAGCGGGAGGGAGGCGAGAGGAGGGTGGAATGGTGAGGAGGGTGGAGAGGTTGCAGGAGGAGGAAATCAGGGAGGAGTACAGGAGAGCAGTGGAAAGACGACTAGGTGGGTTCGACCTGGAAGTTATGGAGGAAGTGGAGGAGATGAGCAAGGTGTTTAAGGATGAGATCTGTGCAGCATGTGAGGAGGTGTGTGGAGTGAGGAGAAGAGGGAGGGGAGTGAAAGGTACAGCATGGTGGACAGAAGAGGTAAGAATAGCTGTGGAAGAAAAGAAGAAAGCATATAGAGAGTGGTTGGGTAGTAGAGGGAATGAAGATTCCGAGAGACAGAAACGAGCGAGGTACGTGGAGAGTAAGAGGGTGGTGAAGAGAGTAGTGAAGGAAAGTAAGAGAAGAGTAGATGAGGAATTTGGAAGGAATCTGAGTGTAAAATGGAGGGAGAGTAAGAAACTGTTCTGGAAAGAAGTCAAGAAAGTTAGGGAAGGTAGCAAGGGAAACAGTAAGGGTGTGAAAGATAAGAATGGGAGAATGCTAGCCGAGAAGCAAGAGAGAGTCGAAAGATGGAGGGAGTACTTCAGTGAGTTGCTAAATGAAGGAATGAAGAGCCAGCAAACATAGCTGGATATGGTATGGGAGGGAGAAGAAGAGAAGTAGTGGAGGAGGAGGTGGGGATCAGGAGGTCAGAAGTGTGGGAAGCCATGAAAAGAGTGAAGTTGGGGAAAGCACCAGGAACAGATGGAGTGTGTGGGGAAATGTTGAGGTATGGTGGTGAGATAGTGATAGAATGGGTATGGAAAATGTGCAAACTAGCATGGGAGAATGGGAGTGCACCCGATGACTGGAAGACTGGCATAATAGTCCACCTATATAAGGGCAAAGGGGAAAGAGAAGTGTGTGGTAACCACCGAGGAATATGTCTTCTAAGCGTAGTAGGGAAGGTATACAGTAGGGTAGTGATTGAGAGAGTGAGAGTGAGAACGGAGAAATGGATAGGCGACGAGCAGGGAGGTTTTAGGAAGGGAAGAGGATGTGTAGATCAGATTTTTACCCTGAATTGTGTTGTGGAGAAGTATCTGGAGAAGAAACAAAAGGTGTATGTTGCCTTTATGGACTTGGAGAAGGCCTATGACAGAGTGGATAGAGAAGGTTTGTGGAAAGTACTTAGAATATACGGAGTAGAGGGCAAGTTGCTGAAAGCAGTGAAGAGCATGTATGAGGGTGCAAAGGCGGCAGTACGTGTGGAGAGTGAGCAGAGCGAGTTCTTTGACCTGAATGTTGGTTTGAAACAGGGGTGTGTGATGTCCCCGTGGTTGTTTACTGTATATATGGATGGAGTTATGAAAGAAATACGATCAAGAGCAGTGGATGTTGGTGTATCGCTGAAAAGGGAGGGAATTGAGTGGAAGCTACCTATACTGCTGTTTGCGGATGATACAGTTCTGATGAGTGATAATGAATGGGAGTTGCAGGGTCTGGTAAATGAGTTTGGAACAGTGTGCGAAAAACGGAATTTGAAGGTAAATACGGGGAAGAGCAAGGTTATGGTCTTCGAAAGGGGTGAAGTCACAGAGTGTGAGGTGAAGCTGAACGGTCAGGCTATGGAGATCGTCAACTCTTTTAAGTATCTGGGCAGTGTGTTGAGTAAAGATGGGACTATGGATGAAGAGGTGCGGGAGAGGGTACAACAGGGGAAGAGGGTTGTAGGAACGCTAAAAGCAGTAACAAGAAATAGGGTGGTCAGTATGGAAGTGAAGAAGTCCTTGCATGACAGTGTGGTAATCCCGACACTGACTTACGGAAGCGAAGCATGGACATTGGTTGAGAGACTCAGACCAAGAGTGAGAGCAGTGGAAATGAATTACTTAAGGAGTGCGTGCGGAGTTACATGGAGGGATAGACAGACTAATGAGGAAGTAAGAAGGAGGTGTGGTGTGGAGGTAGATGTGCTGGAAAGTGTGAAAAGGAACAACTTGAGATGGTTCGGCCATATGGAACGTATGGAAAGCGAGAGAATGACTAAGAGGGTGTACGAGAGCGAGGTGGAGGGACAGAGGGGGAGAGGTAGACCGAATATGAGGTGGAAGGATGGAGTGAGGAAGTACATGAACGAAGGCGGTGCTGGTTGGGGGGAGGGGCGTCGACTGACTGGGGACAGAGGTGCATGGGGGCGGTTCGTTCGTGGCCACCCCTTCGGGGATCACGGCGTCAGGCAATAGATAGATAGATAGATAGAACTTATGGGGCGAACGTTTTAAAATGTCAAAACTAGTGGGGCTATACATGAGGGAGACGGGGGTCCAGAAAAAAAAACTTAAGTGAAACTCTCCCATTAAGTTTACTGATCACATACTTGCACAAAATCAATAATCTTATAGTCATGTTATTATAAATCAATAATCTTATAGTCATGTTATTATAAATCAATAATCTTATAGTCATGTTATTATAAATCACACTAATTCCTGTTCAGTGCATTTGAATATATAGCACCGTGCTTTTAAGGGGGAAGTAGTCGCCTTTTCTGGACTCCCTTCTCTATCATATTAGCATATTATATATTTAGATTTTAAAACTTTCGTTCCAATACTTTGGCGATTTTGAGACCTTTCGTCCTATTTCTTTGTCAATATTAAGACCTTTCGTGCCATTTAGGTGTCGATTTTTTCTTGGCGAGCGATAGCGAGCCTGTAATTTTAGAAGGAACCGGCCTTCGGCCGGAAATTTTTTCAACCGAAAAATGTACACATTTATCTTGAAATGGGGGGTCTAGGGGGTGTTATATTAAAGTTTGATGGAGGCCTAGCGAGGAAACTCAAAAATATATTAATAAATAAATACATAGGCCAAACACATAAGCAGTATCCTCTTAATGGGGATCCTGTTGGTGCAAACAAGTTATGTCGATTATTATAAGACGATTGTATTACAAAAATCTGCGAGAGCCAGCAGATTTACTGATATTCTGTGCCCCTTTGGTTCCTAGAGGTCCTTATTAAATTAAATGAAGCTGTTCAACTTTGCCTGAACACAAAGAAGAAATGTGTCACAGTAATTAAAGGGTTATGATAACTGCATAAACTCTACACAAGGAGAGAATATACAGTAGAACAGCGTACCAATAGAAGAAAAGTAGAGGATTCAAACCGCTGACAAATATGGTGTGCAGCAAACCTATGCTACACAGACTCAATGTCAGGAACTCTTTACTTAAAGTTACACAGGTACAATTATAGTTATTATATATATATATATATATAAGTAAAAACAAAAAGTAAATACATTAATACAATACACTATTATAAACTAATATCATCAAAAGCATAGTCAACGGAAATTAATATCTGCGGTGGGGGGAGAGAGAGAGAGAGAGAGAGAGAGAGAGAGAGAGAGAAAGGTAAAACACAGGTGCTGGAAGAAGCCCTCGTTACAACCCGTCACTCACAGTGTGTGTGTGTGTGTGTGTGTGTGTGAACAGTGAATTACAAAAAACACGAAAAAGGCATACTAAACATTAAAAAAAATACATCATATTGACTGGTAAAGGCATAAAACATGATAACGTAATTTAAGAGAGAAAAGAAAATCACGGAATAAGGTTGGGAAAATTACTTCAATAATGAACTGCACATGACAAATGCACACATATAAAGGTGGGAAAATGCATACAGTCGAGCATAACGCGATCAATGACATGAAAAGAACAGCAGGGAGTTAATCATCAAAATTCCTAAAAACTAACGAGTCGGAATATCTCACAGAGCAAAGAAACAAGAATGGACACAAAACAGTATACTGTATTCACAACTATCAAAGGCGATTCTTTCAAACATAGAGTCTGAAAAGATCAGTGGGGGGCATGCCAAATTTCTCACGGAAACCTCTCCGGGTAAAATACACTGGTAAGCTCTTACCCATAACTGATATTTTATTATTATCTATAAATGAAGATAAATTAAAAAAATCAGTGGGAAGTCTGCTTGAAAAAGAGGATGTAAAAAGAAGGCAATCTTAAAATTCCCAGGAATTTCGAGAATATATTTTATCAAAAGCCCAGCAGGAAGTGTGCAGAAGAGAGGTTCATTAATAAAACTGTAACGGTTAATGATTACAATGAAGCAACTTGGTTGAGCCCGAGAACTTTCAGTCTTCTACTGTACTTCTCACTTCTCACCTCTTTCTCCCTCTGTCCAATTACTCTTCGTTCCTATTTTACTCCAGCCATCTGGTCTATCAAATACACTCAACATTCCTATTATATATATCCATTCAAATTTGGAAGCAAAATAAAAAGTAAAATAATATAATATACTGTATATAGATTCTCCTATCTAGTTGAAAATACATATTATTAAACAACAAAACAATTAGAGAACGAAGCCGAACAAAAAGTTGATAAAATATTATTAAAAGTGTATCAAGTTATTGAACATGCAGTTGAATAAATATCACTTTCACAAACACACCTACAGTACACTAACAAATGCATAGACTCTTTCACAAACACACCTACAGTACACTAACAAATGCATAGACTCTTTCACAAACACACCTACAGTACACTAACAAATGCATAGACTCTTTCACAAACACACCCAGTACACTAACAAATGCATAGACTCTTTCACAAACACACCTACAGTACACTAACAAATGCATAGACTCTTTCACAAACACACCTACAGTACACTAACAAATGCATAGACTCTTTTACTCATGCTACTCCTCTATATTTACATGTCTTGTCTTTCACTACTATCTTTTTAACTACAGTACTTCGCCAGATGCCTGCTACCCAATTTCATGCTAACATTACTACTACTACTACTCTGTCTGTCTAGATGTATGTCTCTCTCTCTCTCTCTCTCTCTCTATATATATATATATATATATATATATATATATATATATATATATATATATATATATATTATATATATACATATATATATATATTATATATATACGGTATATATATATATATATATATATTTTTTTTTTATTATTCTCTCTCTCTCTCTCTCTCTCTCTCTCTCTCTTTTGCCTCTTTTTCACACACAGGTAGCCAGCACGTCAACATCCCAGCAGGGGGTAGCCGTCATTACTGTCAGCCCCCCCCCCCCCCACGCCCCCAGCTCCGCCCCCTTCACACCCCACATAACAGTCGCCCCCCCCCCCCCCCCCTCCACCCCCCGCCTCTTCTTCATCACCTCCAACTCCCCTTCCCCCCTACCGCTTCCACCTTTCAGTCTATCCCTTAATACCATCCACATATCGCTCCACATTACTTGTTCTTCAACCTTCATATTTTTTCTTCTCAATTACATTGTAAACAATAGGTAACATTAACAAACCGTAAATTATGACATAGGAAATCCCGACCCTTCTTAAAGTTACAGGCTCCCTATCGCTCGCCTGGAAAAAATCGACACTTACATGGCACGAAAGGTCTTACAATTGACAACGAAATGGGGCTAAAGGTGATAAATTCGCCAAACTCATTCCACCTCTATCTCTCTACTTCACTCTCATCTTTTCATCCTGACTGTTCTATCTTCCCCGAATGTGTCCTTATACCATCCACGGTTCTTCTTCAACTCTCTCATATCATATTAAAAAGTTTGATGAAGGCTGGGAGCCACCATGGAAGTGATTGGACAGGGACAACATACTGCTAACGAAACAGAAGGCAGTCTTAGTGGATAGTCAAATGGCTTAAGGGGAGGTTTTTAGTGTGTTTCTTAGACTTCCATCAACCTTGAAATCACACCCCCTTGACCCCCTTTCAAGATAAATTTGTACATTTTTCGGTAGAAAATGTCCTGGCCGAAGGCCGATTCCTCTTAAATTGCAGGCTCGCTATCGCTCGCCAGGAAATAATCGACACCTAAATGGCACGAAAGCTCTTAAAAGTGACATAAATTGGGTGAAAGTTCTTAAAATCACCAAACTAATGGGGCGAACGTCTTAAAATCTCAAAAGCAATGGGGCTAAACATGAGGGAGAAGGGGGTAAAGACAAAAATCCCTTAAGTGGAAATCTCCCCTTAATGTATGTGTTTGGTTCAGGATTAGTGTTGGCAAATGCACTCCACTTCTAACCTAATGCACTCCACTTCTAACCTAATGCACTCCACTTCTAACCTAATGCACTCCACTTCTAACCTTATGCACTCCACTTCTTACCTAATGCACTCCACTTCTAACCTAATGCACTCCACTTCTAACCTAATGCACTCCACTTCTAACCTAATGCACTCCACTTCTAACCTAATGCACTCCACTTCTAACCTAATGCACTCCACTTCTAACCTAATGCACTCCACTTCTAACCTAATGCACTCCACTTCTAACGATGCACTCCACTTCTAACCTAATGCACTCCACTTCTAACTAATGCACTCCACTTCTAACCTAATGCACTCCACTTCTAACCTAATGCACTCCACTTCTAACCTAATGCACTCCACTTCTAACCTTATGCACTCCACTTCTAACCTAATGCACTCCACTTCTAACCTAATGCACTCCACTTCTAACCTAATGCACTCCACTTCTAACCTAATGCACTCCACTTCTAACCTAATGCACTCCACTTCTAACCTAATGCACTCCACTTCTAACCGAATGCACTTTCACCTAATGCACTCCACTTCTAACCTAATGCACTCCACTTCTAACCTAATGCACTCCACTTCTAACCTAATGCTATTCCACTTCTAACCTAATGCACTCCACTTCTAACCTAATGCACTCCACTTCTAACCTAATGCACTCCACTTCTAACTTAATCAGATTACAGATTAAATTAGATTACAGATTAAATTAGATTACAGATTAAATTAGATTACAGATTAAATTAGATAACAGATTAAATTAGATTACAGATTAAATTAGATTACAGATTAAATTAGATTACAGATTAAATTAGATTACAGATTAAATTAGATTACAGATTAAATTAGATTACAGATTACATTAGATTACAGATTAAATTAGATTACAGATTAAATTAGATTACAGATTAAATTAGATTACAGATTAAATTAGATTACAGATTAAATTAGATTACAGATTAAATTAGATTACAGATTAAATTACATTACAGATTAAATTATATTACAGACCAGGTCTTTTTTTAGTTACCTGTCCTCGTATTGGGGTAAGTTTGATTCTACATCTAGCCCTTAAAGGGGAGATCTCCACTTGAGGGATTTTTTTCTGGACCCCTTTCTCTTTCATGTTTAGCCCCATTGCTTTTTAGATTTTAAGACGCTCGCCCCCTTTAGTTTGTCGATTTTAAGAACTTTCGCCCCATTTCTGTCAATTTTAAGAACTTTCGTGCCATTTAGGTGTCGATATTTTCCTGGCGAGCGATAGCGAGCCTGTAATATAAGAGGAACCGGCCTTCGGCCGGGACATTTTTCTACCGAAAAATGTACAAATTTATCTTGAAATGAGGTATAGGGGGTGTAATTTTAAGCTTGATGGAAGTCTAGGGAACAAACTAAATACCTCCCCTTAACCTAACCCGATCCACATAATTTTTCGACCTTTACTTTCGTGTATTCTCTTCGTTGCTATGTATTCTTTCTTGTAATTATAGCTCTTGTAAGTTCCTCCATCTTCCTACAGAACTAACTCTCATTTTCACATATTGACTTAACCACTTCTGTACCGGCGACGTCTTTGTGATTATATTCTAGTTTCATTTAGACGATTTTGAGCAGTTTAAGAAGGATCTGTGGTATTAAAAATGGTGAAGTGAGACAGTTCGAAGCTGGTTAATTGCTGGAGGCCCTTTTTAAACTGATTACAACCGTGTAACAGCAGCCAGACTAAAGTTAACGGATACCACCGGTACTGAATGGATTAACCCTGTTACTGTCACATTATCACTCTCTTTAAGGGGAGAATTCCACTTGAGGGATTTTTTCTGGATCTCTTTCTATCTCATGTTTAGTCCCATTGCTTTTGATATTCTAAGACGTTCGCCCCATTAGTTTGGTGATTTTAAGAACTTTTGCCCCATTTCTGTCAATTTTAAGACCTTTCGTGCCATTTAGGTGTCGATTTTATCCTGGCGAGCGATAGCGAGCCTGTAATTTAAGAGGAACCGGCCTTCGGCCAGGACATTTTTCTACCGAAAAATATACAAATTTATCTTGAAAGGGGGTCTAGGGGGTGTAATTTTAAGCTTGATGGAATTCTAGGGAACGAACTAAAAACCTCCCCTTAACTACTGTTATATTCTGTTCCAGCTCCACGTAAGCTTTCCACAATATTCATTCAACCTTATACCTTGTTTACCTCCTGCCTTGCCTTTCTTGAGTCAACAATTTACTGTATTTCCCTTTTGTTCGATCACTTAAGCCGGTATCACACAGAGCTTTTATAGTCAACATTCGATAATCAACATTTTTCTGGCAACATTTCTGGTTTATTTTGCACTGGGCATCGGAAACTAGACTGCTGATAGATGAATATAGGTGACCCAAATATTTTAAATGTCGACCTCATAAGTTGCCAGACCAGTGTTGAGGATAAATGTTGAGGGAAAATACCCCATTATTATCCTCCTATACCCCTGGTTATATTGTTCTCGCCCATTCTCCAAAAGCTATTATCAATACTCTAGTCTTCATTTGCAACTTCTGCTTAACCATTTCAGTACCGGTGACCTTCTTTTCATAATATTTTGACACCTATTAGACAGTTTTATTCATCTTAGGAAGGATGTTCTAATCGTTAAAAGATTACAGTCTATCTCAATTAATTCTTTTAGCTACCATATATTCTTCCTAAGCTTCATAAAATCGTTTAAATTCAGCTGATTTGGTGAAGGAAATATTCATGGATTAATAAATGGGCGGGTAAGTCAACATACACGTCCTCTTTCATCCCTGGTTGGTTCACTTTTTGGGTAATTTTTGCATGAATTCATTATTTTTCCAGTTTTCTCCCTAGACCTCCATTAAAAAAAAAAAAAAAAAAAAAAAAAAACTATTAGATCCCCCTTCTAGATTAATTTTGTACATTTTTCGGTAGAAAAATGTCCCGGCCGAAGGCCGGTTCTTCCAACATTACAGGCTCACTATCGTTCGCCAGGGAAAACAATTGACACCTAAATAACAACGAAGAAATGGGGCGAAAGGTCTTAAAATCGACTAATTAATGGGGCAAACATCTTAACATCTGAACACTAATGAGATAAACATGAGGGAGAAAGTGGTCCAGAAAACCGGCCCATCCCCCCTTAAACCACATCTCAAGTAATTATTGACATTCCTCCCTCCTTGACGATCCTGTAAATCCCTTCCTGCCACCCTATATCTCACTCCACAGGTTCATTCCCACATTAGGATGGAGCCAAACGAGTATTTATTCGGCAAGATTTAATAGGGCAATCATTGGTAATTATATATCGGGTCTATTTTACATTAGTATTGGTTGAATGGTTAACCCCTTCTGTACCGGCGACGTCTTTTCGATTTTATTGTAGCTATGTTTAGACGATGTTGTGCAGTTTAAGAAGGATCTGTGATAATAAAGAGGGTTAAGAGAGATACTTCGAACCTGTTAATCGCTATCGTTGGACGGAGGTTATCATTTCGCTTCCGTTTGCCTGTATGTATGTCTGTCTATAATCAATTATCTCACAGAGCTATGACCTATGTTAATGAAATTTGGTGGGCAGATAAGATATGCGCCAAGGGAGAAGTGATTACATTTGGTTCCATGTCATCTCAACCAGTAGACCATTTCAACCAGTAGCTCTCAACCAGTGCCAAATTAACCCAGACCAACCAAACCAGTGCCAAAATATAGTACTAACCAAAGCTAACCTAACCTAACCGTATTGGTTGATTTGGTACTGGTTGAGAGCTACTGGTTGAAATGGTCTACTGGTTGAGTTGACCGGTCACCGATTACATTTAGGAGGCGATCAATAAAGTGCACATCTCCTCCAGCGTAGGCGGAGTTATGCGCTCTCCCGAGTACCCCTCTAATTTTCTATGTATTTTATCTTTTAATGTTCTATGTATTTTATCTTTTAATTTTCTATGTATTTTATCTTTTAATGTTCTATGTATTTTATCTTTTAATTTTCTATGTATTTTATCTTTTAATTTTCTATGTATTTTATCTTTTAATGTTCTATGTATTTTATCTTTTAATGTTCTATGTATTTTATCTTTTAATTTTCTATGTATTTTATCTTTTAATGTTCTATGTATTTTATCTATTAATGTTCTATGTATTTAATCTTTTAATGTTCTATGTATTTTATCTTTTAATGTTCTATGTATTTTATCTTTTAATGTTCTATGTATTTTATCTTTTAATGTTCTATGTATTTTATCTTTTAATGTTCTATGTATTTTATCTTTTAATGTTCTATGTATTTTATCTTATAATTTTCTATGTATTTTCTATTTCATTGTCATTTTCAAATTACCCAACAGAACTTCCACACACTCTGTTTTGTCACTTTACTTGTTGTATGCCTCTCAAGAGATCTTTCAGTAAAGTGGGGAGGGGATTATGATTAACATTCCATGTCACATATTATGCCGATTTTGTATTGGTAATTTGCATTGGAAAAAAGTGGTACACCATGTCGTCACTCACGTCTTCCAATAACAACACGACTTCCTCTTTGTACATGAGGCGTGGATTAGCTTTGTAATTAATGCCATCTAGTTTTAAAATCCGGCCTCACAAAGTTCTTCACAAAATTTGGTGGGCAGATAGGATATGCGCCAAGGAAGAAGTGATTCAATTTAAAATGGATTCCGGATATTTTTTACGAAATGTGGAAGGCAAAATAGGATGTGCGCGAAGGAAGAAGTTATTCAATTAGGGTGGCGATACGGATCATATCCTGAAACTCAGATCCAGAAAAATAATTAGGCCAATGATATTAATGTTAAAGAACCAACCAGCGTAGGCAGATAAAGGCGCTCTACCGAGTGCCTTTCTAGTCTTATTAGTATAATATTCCAGATAATTTGATGACGCCATAATGTACAGTCATCAAGCTTCTGTCTTTCATAGTAAATCCACAACTTCACTTCCACTGACCCTTTCATTCAGTTTCCTTCACCCGCTCTTGTTAATCTATTTACTACAGTACACACTCTCCTTTCATTCCCTCCCCACCACTCCCTCCTTTCATTCACTCCCCACCACTCCCTCCTTTCATTCCCTCCCCACCACTCCCTCCTTTCATTCCCTCCCCACCACTCCCTCCTTTCATTCCCTCCCCACCACTCCCTCCTTTCATTTCCTCTCCCCCACCACTCTCCTTTCATTCCCCCCTTCCTCCTTTTATTGCCTCCCCACCACTCCCTCCTTTCATTCCCTCTCCACCACTCCCTCCTTTCATTCCCTCCCCACCACTCCCTCCTTTCACTCCCTCTCCACCACTCTCTCCTTTCATTCCCTCCCCACCACTCCCTCCTTTCACTCCCTCTCCACCACTCCCTCCTTTCATTCCCTCTCCACCACTCCCTCCTTTCATTCCCTCCCCACCACTCCCTCCTTTCATTCCCTCCCCACCACTCCCTCCTTTCATTCCCTCTCCACCACTCCCTCCTTTCATTCCCTCCCACCACTCCCTCCTTTCATTCTCTCCCCACCACTCCCTCCTTTCATTCCCTCCCCACCACTCCCTCCTTTCATTCCCTCTCCACCCCTCCCTCCTTTAATTCCCTCCTTTCACTCCCTCTCCACCACTCCCTCCTTTCATTCCCTCTCCACCACTCCCTCCTTTCATTCCCTCCCCACCACTCCCTCCTTTCATTCCCTCTCCACCACTCCCTCCTTTCATTCCCTCCCCACCACTCCCTCCTTTCATTCCCTTGCCACCACCCCCTCCTTTCATTCCCTCTCTACCACTCCCTCCTTTCATTCCCTCCCCACCACTCCCTCCTTTCATTCCCTCTTCACCACTCCCTCCTTTCATTCCCTCTCCACCACTCCCTCCTTTCATTCCCTCTCCACCACTCCCTCCTTTCATTCCCTCCCCACCACTCCCTCCTTTCATTCCCTCCCCACCACTCCCTCCCAACCACTCCCTCCTTTCATTCCCTCCCCACCACTCCCTCTCCACCACTCCCTTTTTTCCATTCCCTCTCCACCACTCCCTCCTTTCATTCCCTCCCCACCACTCCCTCCTTTCATTCCCTCCCCACCACTCCCTCCTTCATTCCTCTCTACCACTCCCTCCTTTCATTCCCTCTCCAACCCATCCTCCTTTCATTCCCTCTCCAACCCATCCTCCTTTCATTCCCCTCCACTCCCTCCTTTCATTCCCTCCCCACCACTCCCTCCTTTCATTCCCTCTCCACCACTCCCTCCCCACCACTCCCTCCTTTCATTCCCTCCCCACCACTCCCTCCTTTCATTCCCTCCCCACCACTCCCTCCTTTCACTCCCTCTCCACCACTCCCTCCTTCCACTCCCTCTCCGCCACTCCCTCCTTTCATTCCCTCCCCACCACTCCCTCCTTTCATTCCCTCTCCACCACTCCCTCCTTTCATTCCCTCCCCACCACTCCCTCCTTTCATTCCCTCTCCACCACTCCCTCCTTTCATTCCCTCTCCACCACTCCCTCCTTTCATTCCCTCCCCACCACTCCCTCCTTTCATTCCCTCTCCACCACTCCCTCCTTTCATTCCCTCCCCACCACTCCCTCTCCACCACTCCCTCCTTTCATTCCCTCCCCACCACTCCCTCCTTTCATTCCCTCTCCACCCTTCCCTCCTCATTCCCTCTCCACCCTTCCCTCCTTTCACTCCCTCCTTTCACTCCCTCCTTTCATTCCCTCCCCACCACTCCCTCCTTTCATTCCCTCCCCACCACTCCCTCCTTGCATTCCTTCTCCACCCCTCCCTCCTTTCATTACCTCTCCACCCCTCCCTCCTTTCATTCCCTCTCCACCACTCCCTCCTTTCATTCCCTCTCCACCCCTCCCTCCTTTCATTCCCTCTCCACCACTCCCTCCTTTCATTTCCTCTCCACCACTCCCTCCTTGCATTCCTTCTCCACCCCTCCCTCCTTTCATGCCCTCTCCACCCCTCCCTCCTTTCATGCCCTCTCCACCACTCCCTCCTTTCATTCCCTCTCCACCACTCCCTCCTTTCATTCCCTCTCCACCACTCCCTCCTTTCATTCCCTCTCCACCACTCCCTCCTTTCATTCCCTCTCCACCACTGGTTTCTATCCCTCCTTTTATTTCCTCTCCACCCCTCCCTCCTTTCATTCCCTCTCCACCACTCCATCCTTTCATTCCCTCTCCACCACTCCCTCCTTTCATTCCCTCTCCACCACTCCCTCCTTTCATTCCCTCACACACCTCCACACTCCTCGCTACCGCCACACACCTTGCTACCGCCAGACGCTGCAGACGCTCTGTCAACGCTCTCACGATATCGATCATAATTTGAGTATTAACTACTCATCCTCTTCATTCTTGTGCATGAAAGGTGGTTAAGAGCACGTTTAACCATCCTGTAGTTTAGTAAGTAACACTGCACGATATTTCGCTGTGTATTGACTGATAAACTTTGTGTTTATCACAAGACTCCTGCTCGGACAGGGCGCCACTAGCGCCATCTGATGTTTTGTTTTGTTTGTAAACAAACGCTCTCTTCTTAGATGATATAAAATCGTAGCCCCTAATTTTACCCATTACCTACTGTAGTAAGTATCAATTTAACTGCCTTGTATGTAAGTAAACCTTTGCATATTAATTTGCTAATAAACAATATTGTGTACTAACTAACCTGGCTACAGGAACGAACGCCGACGCCATTTTGTAAACAAACTTTTTTGGGGGATTATACATAATAAATTCCAGCCAATGTTGTAGTAAATTTAAGTGCATTCATTTATCTTTTCCCCCTAGATATATTCTTGACTTTTTCTCCTCAGAGTGATTTTACTTTAAGCTAAGGGTGGTATTTGTACAAACTAACCTAGCCTACCCAACCTGCCAAGCTTTTAACCTAATCCAAACCTAGCCTAGCCTATAGCCAGCCAATCTGTTGTTCTTATTAACTCTAGTAGATATTGTATTTAGTATCCTACTGTAGCTATATATATCTGTAATTTTAGTTGTTGCTTGCACGATCTTGTAGTAACCTTTGACTGATACATTTTGTTTTGTTTTATCTGAAAAGAGTAGGCTACTGCTTTACTAGGCTACAGTGACACCAGGGCCATCTGTTGATACAGTATATGAACCCCTTGTGTGCGGTCACACTTTATTTTTATATAATCTCTATTTGGTGAATTGTATATTTAGTTACATATTCTGTTATATATATATATTTGTTTAAGGTTAGGTTATCACACCTGGTAGCCTATTTCTGCGTATTTCAATTTTATTATTTTCGGTTAGGCTATTCAACGCTGGTAGCCTATTGGTGCGTATTTAAATTTAAAAAAACTTTTGGTTAGGCTATCGCCCCTGGAAGCCTAATTCTGCGTATCTCAATTTTTTTTGTTTTCGGTTAGGCTATCACCCCTGATAACCTATTGTTGTGTATTTCAACATTGTTTTCGGTTGAAGTGATTGAAGTGTTTCTAAAGTGAGTGAAGTGTTTTAAAGTGAGTTAAGTGTTTTAAAGTGAGTGAAGTGATCTGAAGAAACTGACTGTTACCATGCCTCGCACTTGTATGAACTGCGCCAGTAGGTTTGGTGAGTCCATGTTTGTTACTGTCGATCTTCAAGTCTGCCGTCTCTGCCAGCAACAAGAGAATTTGACAGTGAAATTAGATGAAGCCTACAACAAGATCAACGTCCTCACCATGAAGGAATCACTCCAAGAGTTTGTAACACTCAACGTTGGAGTACCACAAACTTCAATTGTCACCGCAACTCCAGCAGCCACCAACGCCCCAACGTCAACTGCCAACAATTCAACGCCTGCAGTAGCCATTTCATCTGATGGTTCCGATACTCAAGAAACAAATAGTAACTCTCTTCCCCCTCAAGACAACTTCCGTGTTGTGAGGAACAACGTTTGCCCCAAGACCAGGAAACCCATACCGATTACCGAGTGTCAAAACCGCTTCCAGATACTTGCAGACTCAGATGACGAAGCGGAAATAGAAGAAGTCCGGCTCGTGGGAGACTCGATGATACGTGGTCAGCTCACAGAGTTTTGCGCCAGAGCACCTAAGACCAGGAAGCGTTTTTGTATCCCTGGTGGTGGTGTGGACGACGTAGTTGCTGCAGTTGACGAAGTATCTAAGCTGGCCCCTGCTAATACAATGTACGCCATCCACGTTGGATCCAACGATGTGCAGCGAACCCGGTCGGAAGATTTGCTTTTAAAGTACCAGCAGCTGATCAAGTCGTTTAAGGAGAAGTCATCAAGGATCATCGTCTCAGGAATCGTCCCCCGGCTTGGTGTAGAGAGCCGATTTTACAACATAGCCAGCAGCACAAATCGTTGTCTAGCAAACCTCTGCAGGAAGGAAAACGTGGGATTCGTCGACACCTGGGACAATTTCTACTACGATGACTATTTGTTTTCGGACGATGGAGTTCATCTGAACCAGGTGGGAGCAGCACGTTTTGGGCGTCTTCTCAACGATGCGGTGAAGGATTTTCGGAGAAGAAATCGACTCAGCACAGGACAACCAGGAAGGAGGACCGAAGACAGCGAGGGCGGCAACCTGCGAAGGAATTAAATGCTAATCTGTCAAGAACCGCGAATTTGGATAAAGCTCCATCAACACGACCCAAATTCAAAACCGCCAGGGATAACGACCGAGGACCGATGTCAGCCATGAATGTAAATGTAGATCCGATCAGAACCAAAAATTTGATTAAAGAACGTTCTGTGAGTTCTAAAACCGCAACTTTAAAGGTTTTCTATGCAAACGTTCGTAGCATACGCAATAAATTTTCAGATTTAGAGGAACTAGTGTATACTGAAAATTATGATGTGATTGGTATAACAGAATCTTGGCTCAATACAGTAGATAGAGACTTTTTAGCAGAGTATTCACTTCCCGGTTATGTAATGTTTGAGAAAAGCCGAATAAATAAAAATGGAGGTGGTGTTTTATTTTATATCAAAGAAAGTCTTAACCCGACCCTCTTGTCAAAACCTCAAATTGTGAACGTCGACACATCTTTTGTGCTAATAAAGAATAATAAAGGTACAAAAATAATACTTGCATTAATATACAGACCTCCAGCTCAATCAGTGCAAACTGACCGAGAAATTTATGAACAAATTGCAGATGTAAGTAACTCACAAGATACCGTATTTTTTGGCGACTTTAATTTACCTGTGACCAAGTGGGGCGATACTCTTACTTCACACTCCGGACATGACTTGTATACGAACTTGCAAGAGAGTTCGCTTTATCAATTTGTTCGAACACCCAACCCGTGGTAATAACGTTCTTGACATTGTACTTGCAACAAAAGAAGAATTAATAGAGAATTTGAATGTTGGTGATGAATTCAGTAACAGTGACCATCGTACGATAACTTTCACTTTAAAGTTTACTAGTAACGAACCAAATAGTAGCATCGAAATAGTCCCTAATTTCAAGAAAGCAAACTTTCATAAACTTAGAGCTATGTTTAAAGAAACTGACTGGAGCTTTTTAATTAACAATAACGACATAAATACATCTTGGAAGTTATTTGAAACCACTTACCTAAAAGCAGTGCAAGACTGCATACCATCGAAAATACGGCGTCCAGGCCATAATAATAATGGGCGCCCAAATGGTGGAATAAAGATATTTCAAACTGCCTGCTTGCTAAAAAATTTGCTAATGATAGATTAAAATCCTCACAAAATGACGAAGAACGGGTGAAATTTGTAGAGCTACGACGCAAAGCCAAAAAGTTAATTAAGCAAAGTAAAAAGACCCTAGAGTTACATATTGCGAATCAAAGTAAAACAAACCCGAAAGAATTCTATAGTTATATCAGAAAGAAAAAAGTAGTTACTTCAACTGTTGGACCGTTAGTCGATGAAAATGGAGAATACACCAAAGACGAAGTACAAATGAGTAATGCCCTCAATACCTTCTTTGCATCAGTTTTTACAACAGAAGACCTCAGTGATATCCCTACACCATCGCCGATTCAGATTGATAATTCAGATGTTCTAAGCAATATCACCGTTACAGAGAGAGAAGTATTGAATTGTTTAGATAAACTCAAGGTAAATAAAACGCCTGGACCTGATACAATCTCGCCTAGAGTTCTAAAGGAAGCTAAGGATGAGCTCTCCAAACCACTGACATTACTATTCAATAAATCCTTGCAGTCTGGAACTATGCCTGATCAGTGGAAGATAGCCAACATAACACCGATATTAAAAAAAGGCAGCAAATCTCTACCCAGTAACTATCGTCCAATTAGCTTAACCTCAGTTCACTTAAACAGTAGGCTACCATAGTGCGGTTGGGAATATGAACATGATTAGATTAATATCCAGTATTCGAGAATGGATAATAAGTCGTAGGCGTGTGCATAAACCTTAACCGTCCTGGTGGTGTAATGGTTAAGGTGGCAAAAATATGTGTGTGATAACCCGGGTTCGAATCCCGGTGGATCATATATACTTTAATTAATTTCATTGGGGGTGTGGTGGTGAGATTAATAAAAATAATATTATTAGTAGGTTTAGGGATATTTCTTCGAGAGGCCGTCTATATGATCTGTGCCCCATGAATATTCTTTCCTCTCACTTAAACAGTAGGCTACCATAGTGCGGTTGGGAATATGAACATGATTAGATTAATATCCAGTATTCGAGAATGGATAATAAGTCGTAGGCGTGTGCATAAACCTTTAACCGTCCTGGTGGTGTAATGGTTAAGGTGGCAAAAATATGTGTGTGATAACCCGGGTTCGAATCCCGGTGGATCATATATACTTTAATTAATTTCATCGGGGGTGTGGTGGTGAGATTAATAAAAATAATATTGTATGTAAAATGCTAGAAACGGTCATAAGAGACAGACTCGTAAATCACTTAGAGGAAAATAACATACTTAAAGATACTCAACACGGCTTTCGTAAAAAACGTTCCTGTTTAACAAACCTCTTAGACTTCTTCCACGATATCCTCAACCTCTACGATGAGAGTAAAGCTGTAGATATTGTGGTAAACTATCAATGGAAGTTAAATATTACTAAGCTATAATGAATAAAATAAAATCAATCTAAATAAAAACTACTCTATATCTAAATTGAATTCAATCTGAAACAAGCTAATTTATATCCAAAGGTCTCACATAATAAATGTATATAATTATAGGGTAAGGTTATAAGGGTTAATATTAGCCAGGAATTAACTCACCAATAGTTCCACGTGGCAATGAGGTAAGGGAGAACGCTTTACCCAATATGGCGGTGGACAATGGGGAACGAGACTTCGGTCCCAAGACTCGAGTCAAGTTAAAGAAAGAATAAATGATTACATGGGAATGGACATGATTATTATAATTTATGCTTATCTATCAGTCAGTCATGATGTCGATGAGAGCGTCGTGATGGTGTAGTTGTGTGTATTGCTGTATGTGTATTGTGATTAGAGGCACAAAAGCACGATCAACTGAGGGCGGAAAATTAGATGTTAACTGGTTGGTGTTCGTGAAGGCTCTGGCGTATCTCAAAAGCACACCTTGCTGCCTTGGCAAACCGCCAGGAGCCCAAATTATCGTACCGCATTTAGGTTGCTCTATACGATAAATTATATTAATATATACGATAAATTCATATATACTACATAAGACCATGGCAATATTGCTTAATAGCATATTAGGCCTTTTATAACTTAACTTATTTACAATCTTATAATATACGATCTACTTGTCCTACGTCGTGCTGTAGGAGAGATCGTGACGTCACGGAGACATACAAGATCACAAAAGAGTCATATTCTATCGTATTTATACGATACACTCCCCCCACAAAAAAGACCTGAACCCCACCTTAAACCTAAAGTTGCCCAGAGGCTATCTTCTGACGCCACAAGTCGACGGCGCCAGCAGCAGCGCGTCTGGGACGCGTCCCGGTCCGAGAATGATCACCATCAGTATGAGGTGAGTCGTTCCTTTGAGAATCCTCGGACCCAGCAATAACAGGTGGAGCCTCAGATTGCAATGCGGAATCGAGCTCCAAAGCGTACAAACGTGCGATAGGACGAACAGTAGTTCCAGTGGCTGTCTTTAATAGCGCCACCCGCTCTACAGAGTCTGCCCCCTTGTATACCTCCAATACGCGGCCTAATTTCCAGTATAAACGAGGACTATCTTCTTTAATTAAAACAACTTCGCCAACTGTAGGTGCCGTTGGTCTACCAGAGGGAGTAACACTCCTTTCCCTCAATGCTAGCAGATATTCACTAATCCACCGTTTCCTAAAATCCTCGATTATCCTGGATATATACTGGTATCTCTTAGACACCGATACCTCAGAGTACAACGAGGGATCCTCTAACTCTACTATGGACTGAAAATCAGATGGAAATGCAGTCAATGGTTTTCCATATAGCAAGTGAGCTGGCGTTAATGGTAGTGGTTCTTGCAGGTCGGTGTACACGTATGTAAGCGGGCGATCATTCACGACTGCCTCTATCTCTGTGAGGACTGTCGTCAACTCACTCTTCTTTAATAGAGCACGTCCTACAACCGCTCTGAGTCCTGACTTTACTATGCCGACACACCGTTCCCACATTCCACCAAACCAAGGTGCCTTAACTGGAATGAACCTCCATTCGCACTTTTCTCTCCCAAAAAAGTGATGATAGTAGGATCACTACTCATATCCTTTAGATATTTTGATGCTTGGACATAAGTGGGAGCATTGTCGCTAAGAATGAGTTGAGGGAATGAACGACGGGCACAAAACCGTCTGAACGCCAGCATAAATTCTTCGCTAGACATATTATCACATAGTTCTAGGTGTACTGCTCGAGACGTCGCACAGGTAAACAATAATATATAAACCTTCTCATCTCCCTCGTCTTCAATGCCCCTGTGTAATCTAATCCTACCGCTTGGAAAGGTTCTACATGCTTTACACGGCATTCAGGTAGGGGTGGAGCTGGTCCAGTTGCATATGGTTTACCCTTTAGTCTCTGGCATATTACACACTTTCTCACTACGCGTCGAGCTACTTGTTGAACTCTGGGTATCCACCATGTGAGACGTAAATTTGATATAATATGACATACCCCGTAGTGTTTTACTTCCCTATGTGCACGTATGATCAATAGATCAGTAACGTGATGTCTTGTTGGCATAAGTATAGGTCGGTTTGTGCCGTCTGGTACACCCGACCATTTCAGGCGACCCTCACACCTGATGAGGCCATTGTCTAGGTGCAACCTTAGTTGACGCACTATATTAGGCATTAATGTCTTATTCGAGCCTTTCAAGGATTCTAATTCATTGGAAAAGGTTCTACTTGAACCCATTTGATCAAGTTACTTCAGCTGCTTTAAATTCACGAGCATCAATGTTGTGACCCCTGTTGCAGAGTTGGCCCGTTACTTTAAGCTTGAGATTGGATACATATCGCAAAACCCAAGCTACAACTCTGACTAGTTTATTATAGTCACCGAATCTTGCCCACTTCATGATAGGACCCGGTGGCTCATTTGGTTGGGCTGTAACTGCCACTGTTTCCAGTGGCAGAAGTCCCTCACCAACAGCATGCCATATCGTCCATTCACTTTCATGGAGCAGCCACTTTGGACCATGCCACCACAATTCGGACTTCATTAACTGGCTAGCCGTTATACCCCTAGTTATGAGATCACTAGGGTTTTCCTTTGTATTTACATAATGATAAGCAACGTCTGGCAAAAGGGCTCTAATCTCATCTACCCTATTCCGCACATAAACTGGCAGAGACTTCTTGCTATGTATCCAGTTGAGTGCGACCTGACTATCGCACCATACGTGAACGATTTCAATATTTAATTCGCTCTCGTATGCTGCGCGTACATGTTGCACCAGACGTGCTAATAGCAGCATGGCAGTCAATTCCATTTTAGGGATAGTTACCTTTTTAACCGGGGCTACTTTGGCCCGGGCTGTAACTAAATGTGCCCCAAATGAAGTAACAACATATATGGCTACCCCGTATGCCGTGGCGCTAGCATCGAAAAAACGTGTGTAACATAACGTCACCGAACGCCGCCACTTTACGAGGTATAGGTTTAGTACATAGGATGGCATATTCATTCAACAACAATGTCCCTCGGTCATTCAGGTCCTCGGGCAAACTGTCATCCCATCCTATTTTACGTCTCCAAACTTCCTGCATTAGAATCCTAGCTCTTATGGTAACAGGTAATGCTAGACCCAAAGGATAAAAAAATTGCGCAACTTTGCTCAACAGACTTCTTTTTGTGTGCGCTTCTGTCTGCTGAGCAAAAGACCTTGTTTGAAAAGTTAGTATGTCATGTTTAGGTTGCCAGATCATCCCCAAATTTCTGGATTTTCCTGGTTAAGAGATGCCGTACCATCCACCTGTATTAAACTCTGAAGATCTTCACTATTAGTAACCCACTCGCGGAGAAATAGATGTGCATCCGCAAACAATCTGCGTGCTTGCCAGTATGCATACAACAAATCATCTTGACTATCGCTTGTACCCTGCAAATTGTCAATGTATAATCCGCGAGATAGTTTACTTGTGTCCTCATGAGTGTCAGCTAGATGTTTTCTGATTGTGGCATTTAACAAAAACTGCGAGCAAGTGGCCCCAAAGAGTACAACCCGAAAACGGTATATTATGATGGGACCTTTCAGAGTCGCTAATGTCGCCGAACCAAAGAAAGCGGGTAACATCTCTATCTTCCTCCTTTAGCTTGACCATCAAGAATGCTTTCTCGATGTCACTGGTATAGGCGTACTTTCCCAGCCTAAACCGCAATAGATGTTGGGACAGGTCCGACACCATGGACAGACCTGTCAACAGGCAGTCATTCAGACTGGGTTGTTGACCTTGGTGGGCAGAACAGTCATACACCACCCGTATTGGTGTGGTGACGCTGTCTTTCTTTACCCCATGATGGGCCAGATAGTGAACCCTACCCTGCTTACACGGTTCCTCGACATCGACTCTCTCAATAAAACCCCTATCCTCATAACTCCGAAATACATCGTCATACGCCTGGCGCGTGCTCGGTTCGTTAGACAATTTCCGCTGCAATGCGCGCAAGCGACCTAATGCCAAACCATAGTTGGTAGGCAGGCTTATCTCACTGTTCTTCCAGGGTAAACTAACTTTATATTGCTTGTCTGAGGCACAGTAGCACACAGACTCGTCAAACCTTTGTAGCGCAACTTCCGAGTCATAATCAGTCTCCATAGGATTAATGCCTATGTGATCCAATCTCCACAGTCGTTCCAGGTCGAACTCGGCAGCCATCTTAGGGTCACTAGGTTGGGAATCCTCCCTTCCCAACTCCTCTGCCGCGGTTACATTGACTCTATATATCGAGACCGTGTCGACCAGGACCTTTGACTGTGTAGTATGCACCTTTCCGCTCATGCAGTATCCAAATTTAGTGGGGATTAAAATTACACCACACATCTTTTTAAATCCAGGGTATACTACTTCATAATAATGATCCACACCAAGTAGAACATGCACCTCACTCTGATTTCCCATGGGATCTGACAAGTTAACCCCTTTGCTACGTAATGCGTGTTCCACCTTCTTCACACCCACAGATACATATTCTGGTAGGGTGTCTACTACGATACAAGTCATAAAGTACCGGTTTTTACGATAGAAATATGAAATCTCCGCTATCTCGTAGTCTTGTTTATCAGTAACCCCTGTGAAGCCCTGTAACCGAAGAGTCTCAGCCCCTACGATTCGGTGCTTCAGTCCCACTAGTACGGACCTCTTTATAAAGGAACGTTGAGACCCTTGATCTAGAAGTACCCGACAAACTTTGTTACTGTCATTACCTTCCATGGGAATCTGTATTGTGGGCAATATAGTGGTGTCTTGCGTGCTACCTAGTGCCACAGTTGTAGTACCTTCATTTTTGACGTCTTTGACTTTATCTGCTGTAGGACACAACTTATCAAAGTGATGTCCTTTGCAGTGGCGACAGGGCCTTAAGTATGTAGCAGTACATTGTCCCTGCTTACCATGTTCTTTACTTAGACAACCTACACATAGCTTCAATCTTTTCGCCTGTGCTAGTTTTGTCTCATTTGTTGGGTATTTTATGCAGAAACTCCATTTATGTTTGTTGTTACATAGCTTACATAGAATCTGACCAGGT
This sequence comes from Paralithodes platypus, assembly GCA_032716605.1. Classification (NCBI taxonomy): domain Eukaryota; kingdom Metazoa; phylum Arthropoda; class Malacostraca; order Decapoda; family Lithodidae; genus Paralithodes; species Paralithodes platypus. Next base: position 38,084,075 of record CM064498.1, on the reverse strand, counting down.
TTATTATACACACCCTCTTTCTTTACTTTAGTCCCCACTGTCATGCTTACTGTTCCCCTCTTCTCCACATTCTCATTCCCTCCCGACACATACATTCTCCCTTTGTTCAACTGTAGATTATTGATCTCCTTACTGAACTGAGTTTTGAACTCCCCCAGCTCAAATGATCTTACCTTATCAAGTATTGCCATAGGAAGCTTCTGACGCAAGATAATGACTATCATTTCCTGCGTGGTAAGCCCTAGGGTGTCTAGCGATCGAGTATGGCACTCCATATTTGCCCTGAAGTTTGTCAACTCATCAACCTTATACTGTGGTTCTGCGAGCCCCAACAAGGCAACGACATGGGCCATCTTCAACTGCTCTCTATCCCCGTATGTGGACTCTAATAAGTGTACCGCTTCAAGATAACTACCACCCACTACTGCAATACCCTCTATTAAATGTAAGGCCTCTCCTTCCATTTGTCCCTTCAGATAGTAAAACTTGCGGACATTATCCAAAGAGGATTCATGAACCGTAGATCGAAATACGTCCCAAAAAGCTAACCACTCAGTTAACTTGCCCCCAAATGTAGGAAGATTGAGCTTTGGGAGGTGTACAGTATATTTTGGGTCAGCCCTTCTATGGGCCTCATTATCGCCTCCCTTCTTACTCGCGATTGCACGCTGTAATAGGTACTTCGCTCTAAAGACAGGTTCGTCATAGAGGGCGCGATTATCACACTCTGTAACAATCTCTTCCTCCTCTGTCATGTCAGCCACAATCACCTCACTCAGAGCCGTAATACGACCGTGGGTAACCTGGACGTTTTCTAATCTAGCCTCCAATTCCTCTAGTTCAGCAGTAGTGATGAAAGTGTTTGACGTCCACAATTAGCCTATTTAATACTCCCCGAAGTCCCGCCCTTTGATTTTTAGGGGCTTTGATCAGCACCCTACTAGACGGTGTCTCTTTATCGTTTTTATCCATTTTGCATGTGAGCCTATAGGCTATGTATCTAAATATTACGTCACAAAAACAACTGCCAAATAATAGTCTAATTAAGAGACGCCAACCGGCGGACTTCTATGTTATGGAGAACCAATAGTACACTAAATAGCAATACCTACTAATGGATCATATTGAACAAGAAGAAATATTAGGTCAGGTCATATGTCACAGGAAGTCTGAAACGGAAAAGAACATTACTGGGGAAAGATGATGGGTGGGATGCAGAACTTGGGCAGGTGCAACGATGTGACCCTGCATTCCGGCTCTAACCATCGCTTGGCTAGCCTTGCCAGTTTATCATAGAGTTGTTCCTGCATCCTGTTATATGTCCCCTTGTTCATTGCCTTAAAATCCCTTACTGGTAGCTAATTCCCGTGTCTGGGCACCAATGTGGTAAACTATCAATGGAAGTTAAATATTACTAAGCTATAATGAATCAAATAAAATCAATCTAAATAAAACTACTCTATATCTAAATTGAATTCAATCTGAAACAAGCTAATTTATATCCAAAGGTCTCACATAATAAATGTATATAATTATAGGGTAAGGTTATAAGGGTTAATATTAGCCAGGAATTAACTCACCAATAGTTCCACGTGGCAATGAGGCAAGGGAGAACGCTTTACCCAATATGGCGGTGGACAATGGGGAACGAGACTTCGGTCCCAAGACACGAGTCAAGTTAAAGAAAGAATAAATGATTACATGGGAATGGACATGATTATTATAATTTATGCTTATCTATCAGTCAGTCATGATGTCGATGAGAGCGTCGTGATGGTGTAGTTGTGTGTATTGCTGTATGTGTATTGTGATTAGAGGCACAAAAGCACGATCAACTGAGGGCGGAAAATTAGATGTTAACTGGTTGGTGTTCGTGAAGGCTCTGGCGTACCTCAAAAGCACACCTTGCTGCCTTGGCAAAACGCCAGGAGCCCAAATTATCGTACCGCATTTAGGTTGCTCTATACGATAAATTATATTAATATATACGATAAATTCATATATACTACATAAGACCATGGCAATATTGCTTAATAGCATATTAGGCCTTTTATAACTTAATTTATTTACAATCTTATAATATACGATCTACTCGTCCTACGTCGTGATGTAGGAGAGATCGTGACGTCACAGAGACATACAAGATCACAAAAGAGTCATATTCTATCGTATTTATACGATAGATATTATATACCTTGATTTTCAAAAGGCCTTTGACAAAGTTCCCCACAAACGTTTACTGCTAAAACTAAAAGCGCATGGAATACAAGACGGTGTGTTGAAATGGATAGAAAATTGGCTCAGCGACAGAAAGCAAAGAGTAGTCATAATCGGTAAGGCATCTAAATGGACCAATGTAAGTAGCGGGGTACCCCTGGGATCGGTACTAGGACCAATTCTCTTTCTAATTTACATCAACGACATAGATGAGGGTCTCACCTGTACAATCTCAAAATTTGCTGACGATACCAAAATTGCAAATAGCGTACTCTCAAAAGATCAAGTTGACGATATGCAACACAATCTAGATAAATTGTCACATTGGGCCCAAATTTGGCAAATGAGTTTCAATGCGGATAAATGTAAAGTACTACATATCGGATACCTAAATGAGAAAGCAAACTATTCGATGAATGGCACTCAGCTTAAGAATGTAAACAGAGAAACCGATCTGGGAGTAACAATATCGAGTAACCTAAAACCGAGTCAACAATGTTCAGAAGTTGTTAAGAAGGCAAACAAAATAATTGGCTTTATAGGCAGATCATTTGAGCATAAATCCAAAGACGTAATCCTAACCCTTTACAATTCCTTAGTCCGCCCTCTTCTGGAATACTGCGTTCAATGCTGGTGCCCTTATTATCAAAAAGACATAAACAAGCTATAACGAGTTCAACGTAGAGTTACCAAAATGATACCTAGCCTAAAGAACAAACCATACGAAGAGCGTCTTAGAGAATTAAATCTATTTCCTTTAACCCAGCGCAGATTAAGAGGTGACTTAATTCAAGTGTTCAAAATCATCAAAGGCATCGACAATATGAACTGTAGTAAGTACTTCACTATCGACCAATCTAATTACACGCGGGGAAACGGTTGCAAAATTATTGGTAAATCTTTTAACTCACACGAATCTAAGAATTTCTTCTTCAATCGAGTTGTCAACTTGTGGAATGGGCTTCCCCGAGATGTTATAGACTGCAGCACCGTTGATTCATTTAAATTCCGCCTAGACAAATATCTCGCATCAAACCCGCGACTGACTGCGTTTGTAAATGAATAACTTTATTTTATCCTTCCCTCAGTTACTACCCATATGTCCCCTACTAACTTCCTAGTCCTGCCACGTTAGTGGCAGGGTAGTAGTTCTCTTTCCAATGTTCCCTTACCCACTCTAAACCACTGTTTGGACACTTGATCCTAAGTGTTTTGGAGGACAAGCAGCCTAGAAGGGTCACTATATCTGTTGTTGCTTGATTTCCTTTGTACTCCTTTGTACTCCTCTCCACCACTCCTTCCTTTCATTCCCTCTCCACCACTCCCTCCTTTCACTCCCTCTCCACCACTCCCTCCTTTCACTCCCTCTCCACCACTCTCTCCTTTTATTCCCTCTCCACCACTCCTTTCTTTCATTCCCTCTCCACTACTCTTTTCGTTCCCTCTCCACTATTCCCTCCTTTCACTCCCTCTCCACCCCTCTCTCCTTTCATTCCCTCTCCACCACTCCCTCCTTTCATTTCCTCTCCACCATTCCCTTCTTTCATTCCCTCTCCACCACTCTCTCCTTTCACTCCCTCTCCACCCTTCTCTCCTTTCATTCCCTCTCCACCACTCCCTCCATTGACTCCACCTCCACCCCTCCCTCCTTTCAGTCCCTCTCCACCACTCCCTTCATTCACTCACTCTCCACCACTCCCTCCCTTCATTATCACACACTCCCTCCCTTCAAATGTATCCACTCCCTCCCTTCATTATCACACACTCCCTCCCTTCAAATGTATCCACTCCCTCCCTTCATTATCATCCACTCTCTCCCTTCAAAT